>JANIMX020000521.1:2116536-2131416 GCA_024582655.2 Erythroxylum kunthianum
TTGAATGAAGAAGAATAGAAAAGGAGGGAATTTCATATCCAAGTGCAAAAAGTTGGATTTCCCTCAATACAACAGCACTTCTAAACCCCTTGGCTAAGTTGATATGAGCACTTCTTCTGCCATCAGCAAACTCCAGATGAGGACAAGGTGGGATTGGCTTATTTCCAAGTGGGAAGGGATGTCCAAGAATGGTTCATCAAGTTAGAAAAGGACAGGCTGCAATTGACATGGGAAGAATACAAAACCAACTTTAACTTATGTTTTAGACAGACAATTCGTAGAAACACGTTAGGAGAATTATCAAAATAACGAAAAGTGGGACTATGGAGGAGTACTAGAAGCATTTGGAGTAGTTAGTTGCCCGTACTAGCTCCCTTACCCAAGAGAAGGAGGTGGAGATCTTCATTAGTAGAATATCCAAAGAAGAGGATGAAGGATGGGGATGAAAGAAGGCTTGGATATTCGGAGTTACCCTGAGTTCGAGCTTGAGGACAAGCTTTTTGTCCGGGGGAGTAATGATATGCAAGATGCATTCTTAAGAAAGAAAATATACAGGAAGATCAGCTTGATTAGGGAGTAATTGCAATGTTGTCTTATTTAGGCAGTAGTCATCTTATTTAAAAAGTCTATTATTTTCATAAGTCTATTTTTAGAAGGAGATTAAGTTAGCAAATTCCTATTCTATTTTACTCCCTAAAAACTCTATGTATTGAGCCTATTTAAAGGGCATTGTGATGAATAAGAAAGTAGTCCAAATTTTTCATAAAAATAGTTGACAGAAGCTTATCAAGGACAAATTTTCTAAACACTATCCATAAGGATTAGAAAGGGATAAAAACTCTATTAAGGGAAAAGAGGATTTCCTTGTGAGTCGTCCTGTGACTAGATCCTACACAACAACACATATCACAGAGGTTTGCAAATGATGGATGAAGAGAAAGAATCTAATGAATATGTGTGTGAACATGACGCTAAAGAAGAGTTGGAAGAAGGATCTAGGAATGAACAAGTTGGTCTTACAAATCTTAATGTAGTGAGACGCATACTTACAACCCATAAGATGGAAGAACAAGAAGAATGGCTTCATATTGCTATTTTCTTTACTCAAGTTGGATGTGAAGACAAAGCATAAAAGTTTATCATTGATAGAGGAAGTGGTATGAATGTGGTATTAAAGAACATGGTGAAGTGATTAAATTTACTTTAAAAAAAACATCCACATCCATACAAAGTTGCTTGGGTAGATGAAAGCACTATACCGAATGCTGGAAGGTGCTTGGTGTCTTTTAAATTAGAAATATATGAAGATTCTATTTGGTGTGATGATATTTTACTTGGTCTAACATAGCTTTATGATTGTGATGTGCAGCATTTTGGAAAAGCTAACACCTATCAGTTTATGTTTCATGGAAAGATGATAATTTGGAAGTTGTAAAGGTGGAAAAGATAGAACAACAAAGAGAAAGTAACAAGGCATCTATAAATGCCAAAAAAGCGCCTATTAATATTTTTAAAAAAGAGAGTTTGAAGCTATCAGTAAGGAGAAGGGAATTGTATTTCCAATAGTAGTGAGGAAATTAATAGAAACAACACCAAAAACAACCCTTGCATTATCCAAAAAAAGTGGGTGAACTACTAGTTCATTTTTCAAACCTTACACTAGGTGATTTATCAAATGAATTACCTCCTTTATGAGATATTCGACTTGCTATTGACTTAGTACCTGAATCTACTCTACCAAATCTCCAGCTTATGACTTAAATCATACTAAGAGTGAAGAATTAAAGAGACAAGTAGAGGAATTGTTGAAAAAAGGACTTATTCAAGAAAGTCTTAGTCTGTGTACATTTCCAACAGTATTGACTCCTAAAAAGGATGGAAGCTAGTAAATGTGCATTAATTGTTGGGTGATAAACAAGATCACAATAAGGTATAGGTTTTCACTCCCTCACCTTGATTACATGTTGGATATGTTGATTGGACGTACTATCTCTACCCAAAAAAAAACTTACAAAAGTGGGTACCAACAAATCAGAACCAAACCTAGGACGAACGCAAAACAGTTTTCAAGACTAAAGAGAAGCTTTATGAACAGTTGGTGATGCCATTTGGACTCCCAAATGCACCTAACACCTTTATATGAGTGATGAATTAAGCATGTCAACCATTTATGGGAAGACTTTTGGTTGTATATTTTGATGATATATTCATATATAACAAGACTACAGAAGACCACCTACTACATCTTTAACAAGTCTTGAGAGTTTAGAGGCAACATAAACTTTATATCAATTTACAGAAATGTTATTTCATGCAGCCAAGTACTGCATTGTTTTTTGGTTTTATCGTATCCTACTGAGAAGCGAAGATGGATCCTGAAAAAATTAAGGTTATCCTTGATTGGCCTATTTCAAAGGATATGCACAAAACATGGAATTTTCATGGCCTATATCTACAGGAGATTTATTCATAATTTCAGCACCATAATGGTACCCAAAACTGATTGTATGAAAAAGGCATAGTTTACTTGGTCAAAGATAGTAACTAAAGCCTTTGAAGAAATCAAGAAAAAGATTAATGAATCTCCTGGTTTGCAACTTCAAGATTTTTCTAAGGTATTTAGTATTTACGGTTGCATATGATGCATCTCATATGGAAATTGCAAGCATACTCAGCCAAAAAGGACACCCAATTGCTTACTTCAGTAAAAAGTTAAGTGTAATAGTATTTGATCTATGACAAGAAATTTTATGTAGTGGTACATCCTTTATAAATTTAGCGTCATTATCTCAAATACAAGGAGTTTATTCTATATTTGGATCATGAATCTCTTGAACACTTCACATTCTAGAAGAACTTGAATAAAAGGCATGCCTTATAGAGTGAATTTTTGTAGTAGTTCAACTTTGTTATTAAATATTGAGTATGATTTGAGAAAAGGCAACAAATACATAGCGTAGAAAGAACCATTTGCTTAACACTTTGGTAGTAAAAGTTGTGAAGTTTGAAAAACTAAAAAGAGATTATGTTCCAAACCAAGATTTTAGGATAATTTATTCAAAAAATGCAGCTGGAACAAGGGACAATCACTTCCCTTTTGTGATCCACGATGACTAATTTTTCAAAGGAAATCAACTTTGCCTACCCAATACTCCTATAAAGAAGTATGTTATTTGGGAATTATGTTGAGGAAGGGCAACAAGTCACTTTGGAAGAGATAAAATCACAACACTGGTTAAAGGTCGTTTTTATTGGCTCTCTTTAAAAGCACAATGTATCTAAGGTTATATGACAATGTCATGTCAAACATGTCAATTCGCTAAAGAAAAGAAGCAAAATTCTAGACAATACACACAATTGTCCATGCCTCATGAACCATGCAAGAATATAAGTATGGATTTGTCTTAGGAGTCCCTAAATCTATAAGAGGTTATGATTCTATTTTTGTGGTGGTGGATAAGTTTTCAAAGATGTGTATTTCGTTCCATGTTTCAAGATTTAGGATGCTAAGCTGAAATCTCAAATTTCCACAATCAAATTTTATAAGTTTTGTGAGTTCTAACCACTAGTTTGATATATCTTCTACTACTCCTACATCAGGTCTTGTTGAAACTTCAGCCTTATCGACAATTATCTCTTGCAAGGGCAACCGTAACTTGTCACCGTGCTTTTATGGCCCATTCCCAATTGAGTCAAAAATTGGAACAATTGTTCATCACCCCACTCTTCCAGCGGATGGTCATATTCGTCATGTTTTACATGTCTCTTTCTTAAAGAAGTATCAAGGTCACCAACCTACTCATTTGCACCTGCCAATTGTCCCACAAAGGTGAAGTCCAACCCCCTTCTACTCACTTGCGCCTACCAATTGTCCAAAAAGGTGAAGTCCAACCCCTTTTTAAGGAATATTTGGATTGTCCTACCAATGCAGGCACACATCAAGCCCTTGTCCATTGGAATGGTCTCTCTCCCATAAATGTTTTATGGGAGCTAGCCTTTATTATGCTTCAACACAATCCCTAATTTGCGCCCAAGGTCAAGCGCCTTCTTAATGAGGTGGGAAACGTTACAACTAGGCAACAAGATCAAGTCCATATTTTTGAACCTAATTCAGTGAAGGTGGTGCCTTTTTACCATGTTTACAGATGTTTTACCTATAGGAAGAGTAGGAAGGAAGTCCGGATGAATTTGCAATTAGTGTCTATATAGTATTATTTTAAGTTCCTATAAAAAAGTCTATTAGTTGTTAGTAGATTTTGTTTGGCATCTAGAAAGGATTAGATTCTATTAGTTTGTTAGTACATTTTGTTTCAACATTGTGTCTTGCATTCTTTATATGGGAATGTAGGAAAGTAATAAGACATGCTTTATTCACTCGAAACAAACTACATATTAATATCCAAAGTTCTCTTTCAACGAGCTCTATTCCTTTCTATTTAACAATATAGGTAGATAAGGGAGGAAGTCTTTCAAGTGTGGAAGTAGGGCTATTAGGGGCCTTCCAACTACAGATTCATGTAACGAGATCCAAAACCAAGGGATATAACAACAAAGGATTGTTATAAATAGTTGAAAGCCCAATAACATCAATGATAGCTCCCAACATTTCATGGTTCAAGGCCCTAGATATATGAGAAGCAAATATATTGTTAAGGCAAAGGGAAAAGCTTTTACCAATGGAAGAAAACTTTAAGATATCTTCAACGATCAACTCCTCCAACATCGTTGAATCTATAATAGTCAAGAGTGATTGATTGGTTGTCAAAGCAAATTACTCTATGTTATAGCACTTTAGGACTCCAAAAGTGTGTAGATGTAATTGGGAAATTACTTAAAAATTAACTACTTGGGCAATATATAAGTTACATTTGAGTTTAATTATTTGCTTAAACATTGTGCTCAGCCATGCATATCAAATATGAAGTTATTCAATATCAGATAGAACAATTCAAAAGAAGCAAAAAAGGATCAACATACCTCGATCTTCTCAATTTCATCCAAATGATTACTTGTAGAGTTGGCATTTTCTGGAATCTGCAACTTGCAAGCATCTCATATGGTCACAACATGCATAGAGTAAGATGAAAAGTAAGAAAAAGGAAAAAAGAATTATATGCAAAACTTACTTTAGATGGAAAAGACTTCTTTCCTTTATGGATGACAGCATTAACCTTATGCATTCCATCCTTTTTTTCTGGAGCAGTAACAACACCACTAGGTAAAGCCTTTCCCTGTTTACATTTCTTCGCTAGGGTTACCTTAGCTCCAGAAGATGAATGATGTCCTTTATACTTAGATTTGGCAACAATTCCAACATTTTCTTCCTCAACATGCACGGAGGACTCTAGTAGACACACAATACAAAATTTTGGATGCATATTAGTCTAGCACCACTAGTGATATTAAAAGAATGAAATGATTATCATACTATATTGGCAAGGAATATACTTGATCACCTTGGTAAAAATAGTGTGATGACGAAATAAAATAAGACAAGCATCGTTGTTTATTCAAAATACAAAAGCGAAAAGAAATTAACATTGTCATTAGGATGCAAACTCTTACTCACACTACAATAAGAAAGGAACATCAAAAGCAATTTACAAAATCTTACGTAAAATTGGTATGAAGGCCAAAAGTTTAGCTTTCTCCTAATACAAAGGAAAATTTCAGCAGGCTCAAGAATCTACACATCAAATTGCTAGCAAGCTTTTGGCTTTTGGCTCCCACACTTTAAACAATGAATGCATATAATTGAACCAATCATGATTCCACTACTACCAATGGGTATATTGTCAGGAAGGAAAAACAAAAGAGACCAAAAATATGGGAAACATAAAAAGATAAAAAAAATATGTAAATAAAAAGGAGAAGATCACAAAAGATACTAAAATAAGAGTGTAAAAATGACAAAACATCCTAAAGTATAAAAGGCCATCATTTAAATGCACTAGCGTTTAATATCTATTGCTAAGAGATGATCATCATTTTCTTCAATTATGACCTATATTAGTAGACCATATAGATTCATCAAGTATAGCACTAATTAAAAAGATTATTGGACTCTATGTATCTTTCTAACTAAAATGGTAACTTTACATTAATGAATAGGTTTGTTAACTTTAGTATCATTGTTTACAATACACCATCAATACAAGTAAGCAGTGTCAAATCTAGTAATTTTTCTCTCAAGGTTATAGGTATAACTCTAATAAGCACCTAAAATGAATAAAGATGGAACAGTCAGTACCGTACCAATAGAAACCTTCTGTATCATTCCCTAAAAGATAAAATTAAGATGGCTAGTTGATCAAAATAGAAATTTCGTACCAGTATCAATGGGTGTTTCTGGTAACCTCAAGGATAAATCTGCTAGAGTTTGCAGGGCATCAAAAGCGGCATCTTCACCTACAAAAGAAATAAACATGCTTCAACTAAATCATGATATTCAAAACCTAAACCTCTATTAGAAAAGTCTAGCTCTAGCTAGAATATCAATTTTCTATCATTATAAGCCTTATAAATTATTCCATTAACACATTTCTAATATGAGACATTTAACAGACATTGGATGTCATGAAGATCAATAAGAAAAGTTAAAAGTTTAGAGGTGAGGCTACAAAGTATATGGACCAAGCCCATTGCCCCATCGGTCTCCCTTTAACTAATTCTTAGTCATAGAGCTAACCACTATCATTTAATATAGTTGGTCCACTATTCAGGGTTAAATCATCTAAATATTACACAAAAGGGCAAGACATTAATACAAGTATTCTCAGTTTACATAGTAATGGCACCTTGCTAGCCTATTAGCTTCCTATTAGTATAGTAGTCAATTAATTAAAGTAACTTTTGAAATATTAATTGGGAAGACATTAGGGGTGCGCTAATTCAAAGTTACATATCTAATTGCAAATAAGGATTTGCATCACAAAATAAAAAAGAAAGGGAAGCAAATCCCACTCTTGGACTTGCATGCTATTATTCAAGTATTACTTAATACGCGGGTCATAGCCTCAAAAAATTTGCTAACATACCTTCTCCAAATAGAACCTTTTTACTTCTCTTCCTTGGTCCCTTGTTAGAGGTTCTAGCAAATTTTTTATGCTCAACTTCTATGTCAAATTTTCCTTTGACCACACCCAACTTCTGACCTTCCTCTGTCCCACTACATGCTTCTTTTATTTCATCCAAATCATTTGTTATACTTTCTTCTATTTCTGGCTTCTTTCCATTATATTTCCTCCCTTTCAAGAAACTCTCGTCTCTCGAGTAATCTCCAATATTAGCTTCCGTACTTCCCAAACTTAATTCACAACCACCATCATCCATTAAACCACCACGAAGTTTGGCACTAGTCATCGCTGATTTAGTATGCTGAAAATAGAATAATTAGTTCATAATTATAAAATAACAAAAAAAAGCAATAGATACTATCAAATCTTACCATTCGTTCACCATTTTGAATAGGAGATGGTGTCTCCATTTTCCACTTATGTATTAGAGAAGCTTGTGGAGAAACACCTCCTTTTGAAGCCTCTGTCAGTGCTAAAGCTAACTTATGAGTGACATCATCATCAAGTGCATCCTTCACTTTCAAATTGTGTCGTATTGGTGAAAGATATTTCTCCCCATTATCTTTATCGCAGGCAAATGAAATAGGAACACGAGGAGTCCTTTTCCCAACAGCCCAAGGCCTGCTAACTAAAAGAAATTCCATGAAAATGAACTTAGTTAACTCTCAAAAAATTTAATAAAGGAAATAGTATCGTAAATTCCTTAACTATAGGTGCCTTCTTTCTTGTACATTCTTTTATTTTGTGGAGAAGGATTTTTGGGTTAAAAGATTAAGATAACACAAGAAAAGAAGGGAAAATAACTTCTATGTTGATTCTTAGAAAAAAAGTCAATCCAACAAAACCTAAAAATAAAAGTAGCATGACAAGCATAGACATCAAATAAGCATACAATTTGTAATATGATGCAAGCACTTATACTACTTGAGCAAATTGCAAATACACATGCCTCCAAAAAGCACGCAATTACATATACTTGAAACAAATAATAAAGGGCAAGAAAGAGAAATGAGAGTCTACCTGAGCGCCTTTTCTTCAACAATGACAAGCAACCATAACTTGATTCAGTAGAATGAGATTGCAAAAGATCTGGAACTTGTGGGCTATCTAATCCTTTAATTCCTCTAGCACGCTTTTGAGGCCTTTCAGAGACACATATGTTCTTATCAGCTTCTTGTTCACTTTCACTATCATCCTCCTGAGAAAATATGATCTGTTAGTTTTAGAATATATAAAAAAAGGTACCTAAAACCTAGTTGCCATGTCCATTTTCCCTAAATTCATTTCATGGGAAGATAGAAGCTAATTTAATGCAATGAGAAGTTTATTGATCAAATATTTTCCAATAATACAATCAATTTAATAAGACAACAGCTAACTCAAACTGCATTATTGATATATGTGTCTAACTTGATGGTCCAAAGTTGCATTTCACAGGCTTTTTTCTCTTAATAAACCACTCATATTTCCCATCCCTTCCACAACCCACCCCACATCCAAAAGAAAACAACTGATACAAAAACCTCTACAAATTAAAAACAAAAAAAAATAAGGTGAAGAAGATTGGTGTAGCCTATTGAACTCTCTATTAGGTATACAATTTTACTGACAATTGTGCAAGTGTAAGTTGAAATGCCTTCTGCTAAAAATGATCCTCCATTACAATACCAGTTCTGATGGTTTCCATTCCTTGCACCACCCTTATGGAAGGAGTTGCGATAAATTTTAAATTTTTTAGAATGAAAGTTGAGGACCAATACTAGGTACTGCCAAGGATAATTTCAGATATAAACATCTAAGGAAGATTTCTCTTAAACTCACCATATTAGCATAATGATCTGTCATCATTGCTATTAGTCCAGCTACAGAAGCATAGCCTTTGGGAAGAGATAAGTATGCCTGAAAGAACACCAAGGGTATGTCATCAACTTCTACACACAAAGCCAAGTATGACCATAACCAACTCATTTGTGACACCATGGACCACAATTAATGAACTTATGGGTGTTGAGAATGAAAGTCACAAGATGAACTTCTATACAAAAATATCTTAAAAGCTTTATGGTTCAGAGTTAGTAATCATTTAATAACAGTCATAGAAATCATCTTACTTTATTCATAGTATAAAGTGCTTCTACCATTTCCTCAGATCGGTTACGCACGACGATAGCCACCTAGGAACACAAAGTAAGGATCAAAAGTTTGTCTCATGGCATTTACCAAGTTTGAGTATATATGCACCAAGTAATAGAGAACTTAATTTAGGGTGCATTAGTAGACCCACAATAAGTACAAAACATTATCAGAAATTTGAAAACTACCTTTTCCCAATCAGTTCCATGTTTTCGATATGCCTTGTAAAAGCGTTCAAGCTCTTCCTTGTTCCACTGTGGTCCTAACATATCAGACAACTTCCTCTTCTGCAAATTGCAACAATGATCATAATCTCATAAAGCTACCAAAATTGGAACTCTCATTGGCTAATTAAATGTAACACATTGTTACACTATTAAAAACATAGGGTACATTCAAGACCAGAATTTGAAACAATAGAACAACTAAAAAGGTCCACAGATAAAGCCAGAACTCACCCGTAGCTTACTTTTACTAGCATTATCCCCACTTTTATTAGGGGAAACGTCATTAATATATGAGTACCGTCTATTGACACTTCTAGATTTTCTTGATGGAGGCATGACCAGCTTCCTCAGTTAACTGAAACATAGAAAACCAAATATGTAAATAAAATGAAAAAAAGGAGAGAGAGAGAGAGAGATAAAAACCGGCGAGTATCCATAAACCAACAAATATGAAGTGCTCGGTTCTTTACTTTCTTTCCACCATCAAAGCGTATTATACAGCACATGTTCACCCGAAGTAAAATACAAAGCAAGAAACAGAATTGCCCATAATTGGGATTAGAAGCTTTCATAATTCAAATTCCCCCTTATTTTCATATCCCAGAAACAAAGATTGACGTAGTAATACATGAGAGAGAAAGGAAATAAACTCAGAAGCTGAGCCCATAGCTCATTCAATCGAACCGAATTCCAGTGGAAAAAAAAAAGTCTCACACGATTCCTCTTTCCTGAAATTCAGAGCTAAATAGGAGTAACAAAAAATAATAATCAGAAGAGGCATAGATGAAAGAACCATTCACCGATCAAAACGTATTCATAATAGAAACAGCCCAGGAACCAGGAACCTAAAACCCAAGCTATATGGCTGAGTCTCCACGAAGAAGTCTTCCTATCTCCTCGACAAAGCTGAAGACAACAGGAGGTGTAGACATGCAAATTCCCAAATCTAACGCCCGGTGAACCAATTACCCGACTGATCACTTCTCCAAATCCAACAATTCGCTTAAGCTTTCTCTTTACCGGGGAACAAAGGAAGGCGCGACGTAGACGAAGAGACAGCTGGAGATTACAAGAAAGAAAAGCCCTAAGATTGAAGAGAAGAGGTGGAGAGAGAGAAGCGAAGAAGAACAGAAATGAGAAAGGCGAAAGGCGAAACTCGCCTATCAAACTCCCGGATTGGGTTGGGTATAGGTCATGATCGAAGAAGCATGGGAGAGAAGTGAAGCAAAATCGATCGGCGGAAAAGCTTTTCACCAGTGAAGAATATATATAGTATCTCTGGTTTGATGATAACGAAGAAGAAGAGCGTGGGGAGAAATTGGGGGTTATAACCGCGAAACTTGAAAAAATAAAAATTGCAAAATTTAAGGGCTTTCGGTTTTGTATTAGAACTTAGGACTTGGGTGGAGTAGCTATTAGCTAAGCTTGTAGTAGACTGACTGTGTCTGTACTCTGTAGACTCTGTACATGACATGAGTTTGTTTCTCTCTTACTTTTTGAAATTTTAAATGGCATTGGCAATGCAAGTACTTTGATTTAGGTGGTTCGGTTCCCCCTAGATGTTGGCCGTTGGAATAAAGGGGGTTGAATCTGGACCGTTCACTTTGAAAGCAAGGAAGTTAGTTTATTCCAATTCAATGCAGCCAAAGTTTTACCGCCGCCCGCATCTTACTAACATTTTTCCTTAATTTAAATTAGTGATGGATGGAAATGGAATGTAACCAATCTTATATTTTCATTTCTTAAATGATGTATATCATTACATTTACTTTTAATAAATTAAGGTAATACCACAACTAGTTTGGAAATATCAACACAAAATTATAAATATAAATGTCAAGCATAATATCTAGAGATTATTAATAAATTAATAAACTCTAAATTAAACACATAATTGTCATAAATTACATTTTTCAAATAATCATATTTCTAATACATCCATTTTTTAGACTACTTAATATTCATATTTTTTTTTAAAATATAGACTTTTCTTCATTGTTATTATGTTAATAGAATTTACATACTAGTATTTTTTTATATTTAATCTAAAGACCCTATATCCAATTCCAAATAACATTCAAATGGCAAATAGGGAATAAATTCATGAATTAAAATCTCTAGAACAACAAAGAAGATCTAAGAAAATTAAAGGGTTAAATAAACTTAGCTCTTACAGTATTTTACTTTTTTAACCTTCGTTTAATTTTCAAATTTTGTTTCATATTTAGTTAAATTATCATAATCTCCCCCTTGTTAGTTGTTGTTAGGTTATAATTATTCTAAAATTTACAATTTATTTTGAAAATAAAATATTTTTAATTATTTAATAAGTATATTTATGTTTTAAAATATTTTAAATCCAAAATTATTTACTAAAAACATTGCATAATGTATTAAAATCATGAACTAATGCATTTTTTTAAATATATTCAATATACTAGTAACAATTCAATATAATAATTAATGAACTTGTTCTAAATGACATGTCGTTACAAAAGAAAAATGAAAAAAAAAAGACCCATGGTCCTTATGATTTAAGTAGTTAAAATTTTAATTTTTATATTTGTTGATTCTTTTAGTTTTAAAAATATTATTTTATACTTCCTTTAAAAGTAAGGATAAAATATTTGTGGTATGAATATCACATATGAATTAATCAAATGTCGTTGACACGACTAAACTTAGTTTAAACTAATTAAATTTAACCTAAATTAATAATTTATTATAATTATTTAAAATTATTAATTTGAATTTGATTTAATTGGTTAGAATTAAATTAAATTTATTTGAATTGGATTTAAAAACTTAAATTATTATGTTATCAACAATTGATTAGTTGATATGTAATATTCATATCATATGTGTTTCATAGTTTTGTTTTTTTAACAAAAGTTAAAAAAAATTGACAAATTTAAAGATTAATAATTTTTAATACAAATACTTAAAGAAAAACCTAATAGTAATTTGTGCAACTCCTCTTGACCAAGCCTTTGAATTAATTGATAGTTGAAGCCAAAATCATCACAATGACTTGTTGCACTTCAAAAACCTTGTAACGTGTGGCCAAACCTTGTCCAAGTCACATGAATACTAGCATTGCTCCACAAAAATAATAACACCTTTGTTGAATTGAGGGAGGTTCCAATTGATGTTTTGATGATAACAAAACATAATTACTACTAATATGTTTATTACTTTAATGAAAAGCAATATTAGAACAAAATGAAGTCATAAACTTAAGAAGATAGTGTATAAAGTTGATAAAGAGAAGTTGAAGTTTGTAATCGATAAAATGAAGATCGAAACAAGAACAGTAGGAGATCAAAGCTTATCAAGGTAATTTCACATGTTGTATTATTATTTGTAAGCTCACTTTGTAAATTTGATGATTCAAAAGGCTCCTTATACATAATTATTTCTTCTTACTTCATTGCATGAGTCTTTACATTCATTAAGAGGCATTGAAGCTTTTGATTTTAATATAAAAATCTCCTGTTCTTTCAAATAATTTGTAGGGGATATTTTGGGAAGTGTTTTAATCATATTTGGATTAAACAAATTGTTTTTGACCATTTGAAGTTAAAATCGTATTTTTTTGGATAATTGGTCGACTTATATGGGTTAGTGGTCGACTAATACAGGTTAAAGTTATTAAATTTGATGTACCGAAGGTTTGTAGCAATATTGATTGATATATTAGTCGACTAATGTGCTATATTGGTCGACCAATACACGTACTGATCGACTAGTGTTCCAACGATTAGTGGATCTGATGTTGTAAATGCATATCGATCGATCAGTATTTTGGGTCCCAAAACACTATAAATAGGTGTTTTCTAATTGGTTTTAACATTAAAAAGGTTTTGTGGGCTAAAAATGCATTTTGAATCTCAATGTTTACAATAGAACATTGTACAGACTCTAACGTTTCGAACCGTTCAAATTAAACATCAATGTTTTCAAAACATTCAAAATAGACTCTAAGTGGATGAAAAATTTAACGAGGTTAACTCCTTATTAGTTAAATTTCACGTCAATACTGACGCGACATTATTCTTAATCTTTAAATAAAAGTGGCCCCTACTGCCACATGACAAGTAGGACCTACAACTTAAAATGTATAAATGTAGGTCATTGCCATGTGGCAACTATGACTCATTATCTAAATAAACATTGGGACCACTACCACGTGGTTGTGGGGGCCACTTTTTGGTTAATTTAAAAATTAATTATATGACAATGAGACCTATTTTCTATTTAAAAAATATATATCCATGGGGTATTTATACCTTTAGGGGTTTTCCTAACCTAATAAGGATAGTAACAAAGCTTCATAACCTAATAAGGATAGTAACAAAGCTTCATATCCTAATAAGAATAGTAACAAAGCTTCCTAACCTAATAAGGATAGTAGCAAAGCACATATGGGTTGCCCAAGTATTCCAAACGTGAGGCACAATCCTAATTAGCCTAGGATAACTTTAAAAGGTCCAAATAATTCAAATAAAACAAACGAAACAAGGCTTGTACGATTGTGCTTAAGTAACCTAACTAAAATAAGTCCAATTAGCCTAAAACAGCCTATATAAGCTCTAACTTAGGCCCACATGCCCCAAGGCACATAAGGGGTTGCTCTTCCTCTTGTTTAAGCTCTTTAAATCCATTTTGCTTCATGTGAATAGAATTTTCACGCTCTTCAAAGAAAAGGCCAATATAGCCTTATATTGTTGTTTTGAACCTCTTTGCTCTGAGCCATGTAATAGACCCAATTGGAAGTCTCATGTTGTCATCCTTGGCTTCCATAGCTTGATACTCGCTGAAGCGAATCCGCAGGCAACGTCACTGAAGAATTGACTGTGCTCAATTCCCTGGCAACGATGTCAAAAACTTGAAGCGAATTATTTTACCCGTCATGCATGTGTCTGTTAGCACGGCACACTCACTTTTGCAAGTGCACGAGTCGCTTAAGTAATACAGAGGTGAGTACAGGTTGTTGTTCCCATGAGGACAAGGTCAAGTACCAGCTCGGACCTCGGTTGTTGTCTAGCTAGCCAAAAGGTGAAGGTTGTAAAAAGAGATAGCACACAAATAACCTAACTTAACGACTAATTTGGAGACACGACGAATGGGTTGCGAAAGAACTGATGACGGTTAATTTATTCAGATATTGGATCCTCCTAGGTGTGATTGCACTTCATGAATGACGTCTTGATTCAGCAATTACCGAGTTGAATCGGCGTTCCACTAACTTAGGTTAACACCTCGCTAGAGTGAGTTAACCCCTAATCCCTAAATGCAATACAAGGAAGCTCTTCTCGAGTATTCATCATTTAGGGACCGTGTTAAGGTTAAAGAACGTTAAAGCTGAAGGATCTCGTGAGTATCTGTGAAGTGAGGATTCCACCGAATCTTCCACGTACTCCGATCAACCCTCAACAGATCGG
>JANIMX020000521.1:2150044-2167450 GCA_024582655.2 Erythroxylum kunthianum
AAGGGTTGTTTAGGCATCTTACATAAAATTGGGTATAAGTGTAATAAGTTTGTTTGAGTGACTGTAAACGTTTTTTTTACCAAAATGTGACTAAAAACGAATGAACACATTTGCACGTGACTGATTATATACTCTTCCCTTAATTAAAACTCCAACCAATGTTAAACAAATATAATTTCAAACTTAAATCATGTTCTTTGATCATTATGTGCAAGAAGGGACATCATCAAAATAAGTTATAACATAGGAAGGAAGGTTGTAGGATCCATTGAAATGTGTAAAATCAAACTATTTAAGGAATTAGGAAACAACATTTTTAGCTAACTTATTTACTAGATTGTCCTCTTATTATTGGTCGTCAAAAACACCAAAAAAACATTATTAGCTTATTTAGACTATAAGCATGTAAAAAGAAAAAAGAAAAAAAGGAATATGTATGTATACATAAACCTTTTGGCATTAATCTACTAATTATATTTTTTCATAATGAAGATTGATGTTTGTGTGACTAGGTGGCAAGTAAGGGAGTGTCTTGCCTATTTCAATCATAAGTGCAAACAGATGGACCGTACAAAGTGTTAACATAAAATATATTATTAGAATATGTTATCCATTGAAATAAAATTAGTCGTAACCTCGACTAGATTTAAATAATAGTTATTCCCTTATCAATCGATAGCGTTAGAAAGAAAAATAAAACTGAAAGCAATATAATTAAGAAATAAGAATTTGTTTGATTATATGTGTGTGTCTTTATTGATATTTACATTCGATATTTATAGGAAAAATTGTAAGCTATGCTAAAACCACTTTTATCATCCACTAACATCTATTTTCTAGCAACATTGTGTACATTATGGCTGAAAAATGGTTAATGTTTAGCCACTAACACCATCATCTATTAACTTTTATTTTCTATGCACATCCTGTGCATCATGATTAAACTTATACTTACACTATTTGTCACGTTCTTAACCCACTACCTCACATCTTACATCATATAAGATTATGACTAACAACATAAATATAAGTAACTACCCACTCGGCTAAGTTATAGGCCAAAAATCCACTATAACGACTAGTTGTTCACCATTTGACCATGTTCTCTATATCTCTATTTTTAAAAAAGTTGTTATCACACTTTAACTTGGTCATTTTCATGTTATTTCTTCTTTTCTTAATATAATAATAATAATAACTTGGGCCCTTAATCAACATCCACACGAACTCAATAATAGTCTCCAAGCCCATATAGACTTGTCAATCACGTTCAGCTAATTCTGCATCAGTTAATTCTGCATCGGCTAATTCTGAATCAGCTGATTCTGTGTCGGCTAAATTTTCTCAGCTAAACCTGACTTAACTACTGGTTATCAGCTACATATCTCAACTCAGCAACTGCGTTCAGCTCACCCTAATCCAGTTGATATTGGTTTAACCGTTGGTTTCGACTAAATAATCAAATAAGCTAATTACCACAATCAGCTATCAGCTAACTTATTTTTTGTGATAACAATGTTATCAAATTATTATTAAAATATTGCTTTTTAATAATTCTTTTATTGATTCTTTTATTTTTATCATAAAAATTATTTAAATTTTAATAAAATAAAACGAAGCATATTAAAATAGTCAATTTGAGAATTAAAAAGGATTTTTCTAAGGTTTCTTTTTCACTGTAACGTTACCAGCGAAGATGGCCTCCATATCCATAGCCACCTTCTTCCCTCCACAAGCTCTTGCTCGCTCCAATACGCGAAATCCTAACCATAACTCTAAAAATTCTAAATTTAACCGCCAAAGGGCTAAGTACAAGTCTGCACCATCTCCGGTCACCCTAACAGGCGGCGAAGCCACCACCTACACTCGCTTACCTCCGAGAGAAGACTTCACGGTGCCTCTCCTCGGTTACTCTCCTCAGCCTTCGTCCACAGAGGTCAAGCTTTCCGATTCCGGCGTCGCGAAGATGGAAGATGAGACTGAAGTATATCGTTCTAGCATCGACGAAGGAGAAGAGTCGGCGAATAGCTTGGAAATTAATTTACATGAAGATTATGGGCGTTTTCAGGTATTTGAAGTTGGTTCCGATTTTGATGAAGACGAAGAAGAGGCTGATTATGAAACTGTGAATGGCGGAACTGTAAATATTTACGAAGGAAATGGCTTTGGTGAAGAAGGAGGAGGAGAGATTGAAGGACTGAAGGAGAAAGGAGTTCCTGCAGTAATGAGATGCTTCGACCACGCGAAAATCTACGTGAAAGCCGGCGACGGCGGGAACGGAGTGGTGGCGTTCCGGCGGGAGAAATTTGTGCCGATGGGGGGACCGTCGGGCGGAGACGGAGGGAGAGGAGGAAATGTGTATTTGGAAGTGGAGGGTTCGATGAATTCGCTTCTGCCGTTTAGAAATGGAGTGCATTTTCGGGCAGGGAGAGGGGCGCACGGGCAGGGGATGATGCAGAATGGGGCAAAGGGTGAAGATGTGGTGGTGAAGGTTGCACCAGGCACGGTGGTCAGGGAGGCGGGGCAGGAGGAGGTGTTGCTGGAGTTGTTGTATCCTGGACAACGGGCTTTGCTGTTGCCTGGTGGGAGGGGTGGTAGAGGGAATGCGGCGTTTAAGAGTGGGAACAACAAGGTGCCTAGGATTGCTGAAAATGGCGAAGAGGGTTCTGAAATGTGAGTGCTTAATCGTTTACAATGTGTTCATGTTGGTGGTTAGTGATTGTTCTGGAGCATGATTGTAATGGTTGGAGCTGGTATGATATCCCTCTTTTCATGTTTTTGATTAGGAGTCTTGGAATTCATCTATTTGTTTTCCTTACATCAGAAAGATTAATATTCTATTTGAACTATGGCATATAGAATACTTTGGCGTGGTTTTTTTTATGTTTATAAATAGAGTTGTTTACTTGGGTTATGATGAGAACTATAACGAGATAGCACAATTTTTTTTTAAATGACTTACTATTCTCTTGTGTTTAAGTTTGTGCTGTGTTTTTCTTTCTGAATAAAAGATTTAAGAACATGTACTGTTTCATGGTAAGTGGAGCACGGGTGGAGGTGCTGGTATTTGAGGAGCATTTCTTTTGATGTTCGTATATTGGAAATAATGGTTGCCACGGTCAGGTGGTTGGAGCTGGAGCTGAAACTTGTTGCAGATGTTGGGATAGTTGGTGCTCCTAATGCTGGGAAAAGCACACTTTTGAGCGTAATAAGTGCTGCGCAGCCTCAAATAGCCAATTACCCATTTACTACATTACTTCCTAACCTTGGTGTAGTTTCTTTTGATTATGATTCCACAATGGTAGTAGCAGACCTGCCTGGTTTACTTGAAGGAGCTCACAGGGGTTTTGGTTTAGGCCATGAATTTCTGCGGCATACAGAAAGGTGTTCTGCCCTGGTATTGATTTTGATCATTTTGATGAAACTAGTCACAAATTGTTCCTGTTTAGAATTTTGTTGTGGTATTTAATTATCTTACTTTATGGCCAGAAACAAAAGCCCTTTCTTCTTAGTTGTCTTTTCTTTTCTAGCATATTTTCTACCTGGCACATTATTGTTACTTGTCTTGCTCTTATAAAAAATATTGGAACTAAGTAATAAGATCACAGTTGCAATTAATTCTTAGGTTCACAGAAATTTTTAGTTGCAGACTCTACATGATTAAATTGTCCTATCATGCAACTTCTAATGACACTGTTCAAGTGATTATAGAATTTTCAGAGTTAATAGGGGATTTTGGCAATGATGCTAATAGCATGATTTACAAGGACTTGCTCTTTGTCTCTTTTTGTTGTTTTTCATGGCTTCAACTGATTTCTTATGCTTTCAAGATGGATGCTTCGTTAGAGTTCATCCTTTGCATTTCACATGGTTCTTTGAAATAAGAATCTCCATCCTTTTGAATTCCTAGGTACATGTTGTTGATGGCTCTTCGCTGCAACCGGAACTTGAGTTTGATGCTGTTCGCCTTGAGCTGGAATTGTTCAGTCCTGAACTTGCTGAGAAGCCTTATATAGTTGCCTACAATAAAATGGACCTTCCTGATGCATATGAAAGTTGGTTGTCATTTAAGGAAAAGCTACAAGGTCGAGGGGTTGAGCCCTTCTGCATGAGTGCTATAAAGAGAGAAGGAATTAATAAGGTGATAAGAGCCGCATATGATCTTTTAAGAAAAAGTAAAGAAGCCAACAAGGAATTTGAAGGTCATATGTTTACTTCAGTTGGTTCTTTAGCTTCTGTGTGGCAATTTTTCTGGATACATGAATTGTCTTTTTGCACTCTTTAAACGACAATCCTTATCAGATAATTACATTAATAATAGGTTGCACAAATTCAGCAAATTTGAATCATGTAGCTGATATGGTACAGAAGCAGCAAAGAGCACAGATCGATGATTTTGAGATCTCTCATGATAGTAGCTGCAGAACTTGGCATGTAACTGGATTGGGATTGCAACGCTTTGTTCAAATGACAAATTGGCGGTATGTTACAAATTTCTGGTCATCACCTTTCTTATTTTTAAATGTGACGTAAAGTGGCAAAACAATTTCTCTTGAAAGTCCATTTTCATGCATATTCTCTATTGATCGGAGTGCTTCTTGCCTAGTAAACTAGTACTAGTTAAAGCTATAGTGCTTGTCCAGGTGAAATGGATTTCAATATTTACACCCAAGCTTGAAGATATCCATTGTACTGGATTTTCAAACAAGTAATTGTTTTTTATTCTTTTCTTCATGAACTATGGTTGGGAAATCAGAAAATAGGATCATTCACTGGACATTTGTTGACCAATTTAATTGATCTAAGGGTTGACGGGCTACAAATTCTGTCACTAGGCTCTATGGGGCCCTATGGAATATATGAAAACACAGGAGATTGAATCCATGGTTACAGTTTAATTTTCTCATAAATTCTACACATTGTGAGGATATTGGCACACCATCTTTCTCCTTTAGCTGTCCAAGACTTCTGAGAACCTGAAGATCAAACACTAAATTTTCTTGTGTCTATTTCAACAGAAAAGGATAAAAGAATAGTTTTCCTGTTATCTGTTAACATGCATCTATTTCATTTTCTTGAAATGATCTCTGCTGCAGGAAAAAATCTGCATTAATTTGATTTGTACCTGCACTAACTGCTTGAACTACTTCTAAACATGATGGTTCCCAAGCAGCTTTAAAGAGGCTGCCGCTCTTACTCCAAATGGAGAAAATTCCTCACAATGACCCCCCAACAGACACTCATGCTGCTTATATATTGTAGCAGCCTACACACCTAAAACTAACTGCCAGCTCATCCACTCAAAACACACACACAATAGACAAAATAACAGAATAAAAGGTGACAAATCATAACAACCATAATGGAAAACCCCTCCTGCAAATGTCTCTAATTCCCCTTCAGCTGGGCTAAGTCCTCTTGGGCCCTCTTACCCCTTTTACTATATATGAACCTGATCAGGGGCCTATCATTTCTCCACCCTTTGATAAGCACCTTGTCCTCAAGGTGGAAATCCGAGAACTGTGCTCTTATCGCCGATAAAGGCTCCCATGTTGCTCAAATTCTGGCAAATATTTTCATCTGCTTAACAGCTCTATCCCCCTCTCGCCTTCTCGTCTCTAGAACCTATTTAGTTTCAATCAACCATTCCATGTTGGCATCAAAAGTGGAAGGAAGAGGTTGGCTTGTTATAGAATCCCCAATAGGCTTCTGTAACTACAAAACGTGGAAAATAGAATGAATGGTTGTTGTTGGAGGCAACTCCAGGCGATATGCCACCTAATCGACTCTCTCAACCACCGCAAATGGTCCAAAATACCGTAGAGCTAGTTTCTCATTAACTTTTCGTGCTAAGATTTCTATCATTATGGTTGGAGTTTGAGGTAGATCATGTCTCCCACGGCAAACTCCAATTCACGGTGTCCCTGATTCACCAACTGTTTCATGCCATTATGTGCAAGAACCAGCTGCTCTCTTAGCTAATCAACGCTTCATCCCTCTGAAATAATAACCGTTCCAACTCCAAGTTAGTGATAACCGTTGACTGCTCATACTTCACCAGTGGAGGTGTTATACGAATATTCAGCCCAAGCTACCCACTTTGACCACTCCCGTGGTCGTTGGGAAGTAAATCAATGTAAATAAGTTTCCAAATAACGGTTAACTACTTCATTTTGGCAATCAATTTGGGGGTGGTAGGTTGTGCTTCGATTGATTTTTGTGTGTTGCAAACGAAACTATTCTTGCCAAAAGTTACTCGTAAACACTTTGTCTTGGTCCAATACATTCGACTTGGGAAACCCATGAAGCTTAACTATGTGCTACACAAATTCCTCTGCCATCGATTTTGCCGAAAAAAGGGTGTTTGAGGAGAATAAAGTGGCTGTATTTACTCGATCAATCCACCGCCACAAGTATAGTGTCAAACCCATGATATTTCGGCAAGCGCTCTATAAAATCCATGGAGATATCATGTCGCCAAATGAATTGTCAATGGCTGTAGCAGCCCTGTTGGAGCTAAGATCTCATACTTGTTCTGTTGGCATGTCTTACATATAGCCACAAACCCTTTTACATTGGATTTGATCCCCTCACAATAAAACTTAGCGATTAATCTCTTGTATGTCTTCAAAACCTCCCGTGTTCTCCAATCGGGCTGGTGTGAAACTCCTCTAAAACGTTCTTCTTGAGCGGGGAGTCCTTGGGTAAGATGAGGCGATTTCTATATCGGAGTTGCCCATTCATTAAGGACCAACCATCTGCGATTGGTTGCTGGTTCTTCAATGCCTCTAACATGGAATTAAGTTTTGGATCCCTTTGCACTTCCTTGTTTATCTCCTCCCAAATACCGATTTTTTCCACAACCATTGACTATATTTCCACCCCAGAATGCATGCATGAGACCACATTTTCTGCACGATTAGCATTTCTCAATTTATATTATATGTCAAATTGATACCCCCAACAGCTTCGTCAGCCACTTTTGGTACTCTAGTGCTAACACTCGTTGTACTAAGAGATATTTTAGGCTACATTGGTCACTTGTAACCACAAAGTGTCCTCCCAACAAGTAGTGCTGCCACTTTTGTACCACTATCACAATGGCCATTAATTCCCTTTCTTATACAAACTTAGATTGAGCCCTCCCTGATAGTGTCTGACTAAAAAATGCGACAGGGCATCCTTTTTGAGTCAACACAACCCTTAAACATACTCTAGAGGCATCTGCCTCTATCACAAACGTGTCATCGAATTCTGGTAGCACCAATATTGGGACAGCTTTCATGGCAATCTTCAGAGTTTCAACTGCTTTCGTAGCCTCTTCACTCCACTGAAATCCATCTTTCTTCAGCAATTTTGTTAATGGGGCAACAAGCTTCCTATAATCCTTCACAAATCTTTGGTAGTACTCGGTGAGTTCCAAAAATCCACGTAGCTCCTTGTGATTTTAGGGCATAGGCCATTCATCCATCGGCTTCACCTTATCTGAATTCGCCTTCACCCCTTGCTCCAAAATAATGTGTCTGAGGTACTCTAACTATAACTGCCTAAAGCAACACTTTTTGAGTTTAATAAATAGTTTATGTTCAAGACAAATTGACAAAACCTCCTTCAAATGTAGCACATGGTCTTCCAAAGAGTGGCTGTAGATTAGTATGTCGTCGAAGAACACCAATACATATTTGTGGATAAGGCCCTTGAATATAGAATTCATTAGTGTTTGAAATGTTTTCGTCACGTTAGTGAGGTTGAATGGCATGACATAATGACCCTTGTGACTGTGGAAGGTTGTTTTGGGAATGTCTTGTGGCTTGACATGGATTTGGTAGTAATCGGACCTCAAATCCAATTCGAGAACACCCACGCCCCGTGCAACTCTTTGAGCAACTCATCTATGTTCGGGATAGGTAAATGATCAGGTACCGTGGCTTTGTTGAGGGCCTTGTAGTCCACTAAAAAATGCCAAGTCTCATCCTTTTTCTTCACAAGGAGCACCGGGCTAGAGAAGGGATGCTATTGGGCCTTATAATTCCAGCATTGAGCATCTCCATAACTAACTTTTCTATTTCATTTTTCTACATATGTGGGTATCGATAGGGGCATATCCTTATTGGCTCGGTTCCCTCATGCAAGATGATAGCATGGTCATGTTCTCTCTCGGGTGGTAGCTCATTTGGGGATTGAAAAAGTACGGCAAAGTCATCAAGAACAGCTGGAATTATTGAGCTGATCTCTCCAAGCCCGCCTCCCATTTCCAGCAGTGAGGTGCTAAGAAGCTCCAGCAGTAGGTCCTCCCCTCCTTAGCTAAGGTTCTTGCCATCGATTTCATGGGGACCATCGTCTTGTTTAGCCCCGGATCGCCTTTGAGCATTACTTCCCTTCCATTAACCACTAGGCTCATAGTCAAATTTTTGCAATCATCTCTCATTTCTTCAATCGATGCCAACCACTTCATATCCAAAATTAAATCCGAGCTACCCATTCTCATAGGAAGGAAATCTTCCACTATCCATAATTCATCAACTCCGCCCCTTTGCACACACCATCTCCTCTTATCTTTTCGTCATTCCCAATAAGGAAACCATACCCCGAAGTTGCAACTACTGGTAATTGGAGCCTTGCTACCAAGTGGGGCGAGATAAAATTATGCATCGCACCACAATCCAGCAACATAATTACTTCCTCCCCTTTAACCTAACCACATATCTTCAAGGTTTTGCTCACTTAATCCTTCCACGACATTCAGAGACAACTCAACATTTGTCAAATCGGTTATTCCTGCATCTTCCCCCACCAATGAGTTTTTGGATTCCTCATCTCCTTCATCACTCACCAGTAACACATGTAACTCACAAAATTTGCATCTATGGCCCACATGCCACTTGTCATTGCACTGATAACAAAGCCCTTTCTCCCATTGTGCCTGAGCCTCTGTTGCCATGAAGCGCTTGAATCGAGGTTTATGGGTGGAGGTGGGTTAATACTAGATTTGGTTTGAGAGTATTGGGGATTGGTTGGGACGTTTAGGGTTGTAGTTAGGTCAGCCCCTTTTGCTAAGAAATGGCCTGTGGTGTTGGTATGGGCTGTAATTGGAGTATGGGTCTTAATTGGGTCTGCCCACCTTTTCCCTCCGCAGTTCAAGCCCCTGTTCTCTCCCCGGATTGGATTTGAAGGGAGATCCCTTTGGGTTTGAGATGCTTTGTCCATCACCGAGCCCAATCTGCCCAGAATCACATTCTTCTCTCAATGAGTTTCATTGTCTCTATAACCCCTTGCAACGTCTCTTGCGGATGCAATAACAACTCGACCTGGATCCTCTCTTTCAAGCCATTAATAAATACTGCTATCATGTTCTCCTTTCCCACGTTATCCATGTGTAAGGATAACAGCTCTAACCTGCCTTCCTGTCTAATCGAAAAGAACCTCTGCCTCAAATTCATTGGTTGCGGCCCCTTGAAATGTCTGGTTAGCTGCGATTTCAACTCTTGCTAGGTAACAAATGGACGTTTCTTCTCCTCGGCTTTTAGCCAAATCTGGGTAGAACCTGTCATACAAATCCTCTCTGCACAAAGCTTCACCACTTCGGTCATCTCATGCAAGATGAAGTAGTTCTCAACTTGGTATAACCAGATTTCTGGGCTATCACCCTCAAAGGTGGGCATTTCAATCTTCCTCACATCAAGCTCGGATCAATAGGTGGATTGGGTTTGAGCAGTTGGGTACGTCGAAAAAGAGTTTCCTGGGCCAGGCGTGGGGTTGTGAGATCTGTTATGGCTGCTAACCTGATTTCCCAAGTTGGGAGAAGGCACCACTGTGCCTTGGTCCTTAACGCCACTGGACTCGGCGTCTTTGGTATCTCCTTGTGTCGATCCCCTTGCTGGAGGAGGCGACAAGTGGTACAGATCATCAATTTTCTGTGCTATAAGAGTGGCGCTGATTTGAGGTCTCCCACTTGATCTTTGATGTCTGCCAACGATGCCTCCAGAACAGGGATCTTCACCGCACCTGCCTTAAGTTGTTCCACGCGAGACTCCATCCTTGTAATGGGCATTACTACTCAGGATCTTAGCGCTACCAAAATGATAGAACCCAGCAGCTTTGGAGAGGCTGCATCTCACCTACTCCAAATGGAGAAAATTCCTCACAATGATTATATATTCTAGCAGCCTACACACCAAGAACTAACTGCCAGCTCATCCACTCATACGCACACACTCACAATAGACAAAATAACAGAATAAAAGGTGACAATCATAACAACCATAACAGAAAACCCCTCCTGCAGCTGTCTCTAATTCCCCTTCAGTTGGGCTAAGTCCTCTTGGGTCCTCTTACCCCTTTCACTATATACGAACCTGATCAGGGGCCTATCATAACTCTTTGAACATGAAATCTTTAACCCAATTGAACATATTGGCCATATTTTAGCACAATCTTACAAGGGATTTAATTAGTCATCGCCATAAAACTTAAAGCCAACTCCTGTGATTAATCTACCCATCAGATGTTACTCATATTTCATACTTCATTCTTTGAGTTGGTTTCTTAAATGTTCTGTTTGATGGATTAACAGATAATGGTGTTATATGGCAATCTTTTCTTTTGACTGTCTTTAGCACATAATGCTGGAAGTACTGGATGCATTGCTTTGAACAGATACATAGATTCTGAGAGAAGATTCCAACATGTACTGGAAGCCTGTGGCGTGAACAAGTCTCTCATGAAGCTAGGTGTGAAGGAAGGTGACACAGTGATTGTTGGAGAGGTGCGTATGTGGCATATGTGGTGAATTCAATTTTGTCCAATCTTTAGATGATAAACTCTAGATAGTAGGACACCATACGATGCAAGTGTTAAAACAAGAAATGCCAGAATGCATTGATGATGCCTGCATGGAGTAATGTTCTGGCCATCTTATGGTTTTGTTGACTGAGTTACAGCTGATGGTTGTGTCTGCAAGCTATTTGCTGCCACGAGGCATTAGTTTGAAAATAACATAGTTTTTGCCATCAATTTACACTTACACGTTCAATGTTGGAGCTATTTTGTTGGTTCTTTGTTGTTGGTATAATCCACTGGTGAGATGCTGTTTCTTCTGTTTTTTTATGCCAGATGGAAATGGTGTGGAACGACTATCCTCAGGGTTCTGGTTCATCAAATACTAAGAAGGGGCCATTTGGTTCAATGAAATGGCCTCTGCGGGAATAATATAAATTCCAGCAGGTATAATTTAGAGCAACTACCTTGATTTTAGGGAGATATTATAGACTAGACGTGGTAGGAAACTATTATAATGAAATGATGCCATAACCTGTTGCTTACTTGAAGAAACTAAGAAAACTATGAGTAATGAGTGCACTCATTACTCTGACTATTTGATATCAATATGCTTTGATGAGAATGATTGCAAAAAATCAGTTCTTGATTGAACTTTTGTTCTGTAGTTTCCTTGAATTCTAGGTCAAGGAGATTGGTGGTACAAAGTAGGTCGAGATTGATGAGGTTTGCCTTGCTGTTGGGAAGCTTGCGTGGCTGCTGCTACTAAGAGTACATCCTGGAGATTGATATCAGTTAGCCTCAACAACAGCAGTTGAGTTGATGAAGCAATAATGAAATGATATAGCTGTCTGTTTGTTTGGCTGATGTTTATATGAGATTGAGATAGCAGCAGTTGACTGAGCTAAAAAGGCTTTCTAGTCTATACCATGAAGAAATTCCTTGTACTAATTAGACCATATCTTTAATTTCATTACATTAACACATATTTTAGACGGTGCATTCTGTGACTGGAACACCATTCGCAGGGAGCTGGAAAGAAGAAACGGAATTAAGGGCTCAAACAGGTTTTCTTGGAATGTATTTAAATTATTATGATAAATAGTTAATAATTACAATTCCTTTTCCTGAGAGGAGAAGAAGATTTTTTATATGATTGATTGGTATGATCTGAGTTTAGCAATGGAGTGTGCCCCCTCTATTGAGGACAAAAGACAAACCTCAACCATCCAATCTATGTATGTAATGGAGGACCAAGGACAAACCTCATCAAATCTAATGAATCTTTTGACCTCTAAAAGCTCCCCTACATAAGATTCGGTTTCACTGTTACCCCAAATCCACGCCTTACGATTACATCCATCACACACCAACCTCGTATCCATTTCACGTACAGATCTTTGACACGCCATCAATGACCTGCGGGGCGGGGCCCACATTAATCAGTCCAGACGATGATTACGTTCCCAGCTGTACCCAATAGTAGTAACCTAACCCTAAATTAAATGAAATAACATCATTGTGTGTATGGCATGCATGTAATGCAATTGTAATGTAAGTGAACAAGTGTGTGATATGCATATGTTGTCCTTTTTTTTTAAGAAATAAATACAAAAATCTTGAAAAGCAAAGTCTCTGTTCAAAGACACACCCTAAATCCCGGGAGAAAAAGAGAGTGTTGTGTTGTGTTGTGTGAAGGGGTGTTGGGAAGTGTGCAAAATTCTCATTCTGAGCTCTGACTCACTCAGGCAACCCAAGTAGGCAACTACTAAAATAAAAATGTTTCATTTTGACCCACACTCCATAAAACTCCTGTCAACACCTACACTCTTCTTTCCTTGCATTTCAACTAGCTCACATCTCCTCTCTTACCTTACCTCCATAACCAGAAGACTTGTCCACCTGACCAACACTATCTTTTTACTGCCATTGATCAAGAGCCACTTAAGTTCTCAATTCTATATTTGATGGTCTTCATGAGGGCATCAAGAAGATACACCATCTGTGCATGGACTTGGTTCAATAAAGATAATACACAACTGATCTTTAGAGCTTCTTCATATCTTTAGTGGAATAGTCAATGGACATAGATTCTACAACCATATGTTTTTGCAACCTTGAAAGAAAGGAACTATGATGACTATTTTATCTAACATTACACGATGCTTTGTCCCATTATCTTTTTCCAAATGTTTCAACTCCAGCGTTTCTTTGATTCTTAATTTGTTGGGTCCATTAGACGGCTTGTACTGGCCAGTGGCTTAACATAGTTTAGAATTGAGAAATGCTTACAACAAGAAAAGGGCATTGACACTATTTATTTTTTTTCCTTTTCATATGAATATATGATTAGTTTATGTCATTCCCAATGCCATTTAGACTCTGTGGGTTCATCATAGCATTTTCCCTGTTGAAAGTGCTAATTAGATGTGTTTATAGTGCCCCCACACTTAATTATAGCTTTTGTTTGAGCAGTTCAATTGGCATTGCTTTACAATGTTCTTTAAGCTTGTGATTGCCCTTTTGACTACAAGCCTTTTTTACTTACTTTCTGGAGATCAGAGATTCAAACCCCATAATCCCAAGTACTTTTGCCGAATTCTTTTGGAAAGAGCTTGCAAAAAGTGCAGTTTTCCAGGAACTTGGACTTTGCATATGCAATGCCCAGCTCTCTGTATGATACTTACTAACTGTGACTCATCAATTTTTTCTTGGTAATAAATAAACAATCATTTAAAGAAAACAAAGATTATTAGGTACTGAGAAGAATACGAATTCGATTATAATTCTCATCCTATTATGAAATGTTTATCAATACCCAACTTTTTCTTCCATATAACCCAAAAAAGCTATCATCTTTGGAGCATACAGTATCATTAGTTTGAGGTATGAGAATATTTCAAATCTACTTATTTTAACTGTACAGATACTGGACGTGGACAACTGTGATCCACTTAGTATAAGTGTAGCTATGGCATTACAATTTAGCAGACATGTTACAGTATTTTCCTGAATAGATTACAATTAAGTGGAATTGGATGTTACAGTTTTTTCCTGAATATATTACAATTAAGTGGAATTGGTCTGTTCTGCTCTCAAAAACTTTAAAGAAATCCAGCCACTTGACAAAGACTAATAAAGGCCTTTAGTGTCCTTAAAAGCACTACTCCTAATGTCATTGACATTTCTAACCAATCTCTATTAATACAACTACACACATACTATATATAGCCTATTGAAAGAAACAAAAATTGTGTCCATGGCCACATTCATTCACAAGTAATTTTAACATCCAAGCGATGAACATGTGAAAGTTGTATTATCGGACAACAGAAAATAAAGCTTCAACTTTGACTTCTGTATTTGATGCAGTTGTTCCAATGAAAGTAGACGTGAGAGCCTAACTAGATTAATATCCTAATTCTTTAGTGCTTAAGGACAACTTTGTTTTGTTTAATTACAGACAATATAATCTTAACTACTCCCTTTGAAAAATCATGAAGCAGACAAGAGTTTACAAGTAACTTCGCTGATTAATTTTGCAGAAAATGCGGATTCACATGTGCACAATGGAGTTACTACAAGACATGCCAAAAGTTAGAACTTTCAAATTCAAATGTTTTGAGACTTTCTAGGATAGACTCTACAGGCCAGGAAAACCACACGGTTTCCTCTTCTGGTTTTTGCTCTAATGGAAATCTATCTGGGAACAAATAATTAATCTGAATCTGACATTCCTATGTAGGCTCCCTTTAGCTATCAGGAGTATTGAGGATATAATAACTTCCTTAAGCTAAATGAAGCTATAGGGTGACACTTTCCTAGTAGAATGGCTAGCCACTTCAACTTCAACTCGGTCCTGCACGTGAAGTGGTAATTGGAAAACTGGTATTTGCTTGCATTTATCTGATGTAATGTTTACCTCATTCTTGTGTAAGTATGATCAAGAGCAACAATTTAATTAACTATTTTCCAAGAGCCCAGCATCTTCTAATTAATTACCGAAGTTCAAATCTGTTCTTAACTCAATCTTGTGTCCTCACAAAGGATAATTAAGTTCTTGACTGAACCATTGACTGTTTGTTAGTAGACTAGGGCATGAAAAGATAAGAAAAAGTAGGATTTAAAAAGTGGATGAATAGTCTTCACATCTCCACAATGTCCTTTTCCTTCTCTGATATCCATGTCAGTGGTCTCTTTATAAAGACTTTCCCTACTACTCTCCCCATACCATACCATACCACACACAAAATCTAGACTCACTTACCTTCTTCCTGGTCTATAACATTCTCTCCCTCCCCCCCATCGCTTTCTTTTCTGTTATAACACTTCCACTGCTGGCTACACCGCATTCCCTATACTTCTACTAATAGCAATGTCCACCTCTAAAACCTTAGACAAGCCCTTCAATAGATATGAAACCGTTGAGACTAACACTGGTTTTGCTCTCATCCAGCGAAACACCTCACCACCACAACCTGGCGAGAGAAGAGGTCGTCGAAAGCAAGCAGAACCTGGGAGGTTTCTCGGAGTTAGACGACGACCTTGGGGTCGATATGCTGCTGAAATTAGAGACCCAACAACCAAAGAAAGACACTGGCTTGGCACTTTTGACACAGCTCAAGAAGCTGCTCTTGCTTATGACAGAGCTGCACTTTCTATGAAAGGCACACAAGCTAGAACCAACTTTGTGTACTCTGAAAACAGTAGTCCTTTTAATCCTCTTCTTACTCCATTTGATGTTCAGGCTTTCTTGCCACCAATACAGTTTGTTGTTAACGCTACTCAAACAGAGAAACAACCCATTGATCAGAACAGTCCAGCCATGCTTGCGGTTTATCAGAATGAGACTTCGAACCAGTCAAGTCGGGAAATTTGCACAGAAACATCTGATGGGTCCGCAAATGATAATAGTTTCTTCTTCTCACAGGAGGATTCAAACTCTGGTTACCTAGGCTGCATTGTCCCTGACAACTGCTTGAGACCACCTTCTTCTAATCCCTCGAAAACAAGCTCCAAAACCAATAAGTTGAGTGCTTCAAGTTACATCAATGAACACGAGTCACCAGAAAATAATTATTCAGTTACATCAGATACTACAAGCATGTCAACGACTAAGGGTTATGCCCATGAAAACTTGCCTTCCTATCAAGAACTCAACGAGGGGAGCTATGGAAATCATCAGGGATTTCAGATTAACTCCGGTGATCTGTCGTCAATGATCAGTAACCAACTAATGGTGGACGATGCATGCATGGCAGCTCTGTATCCAATCGCTGATGATACCGGTCTATCTACTAGTTCAGTTTCATGCTCTCCACCCAATTTCCCTTACGACGACTTTGGTTATTCACTCTTTTGAGTAAATCTAAGTAGCAAGGATTACGTAAGTCAACATTGTCGTTTTCATGCTTTCTCCAGGTTTTCTCGTTGCCCTTGCAAACCTTGTGGTTGTAATTACACCGGAAACATTCCAAATTTGAGGAAGAGATTAGTTGGTTTTGGAATGTAACTTTTAATTATATAATGTGGTGATGAGAGTGTTTTAGGAACACTTGAAATACAATATTATAATTTAGAAGATGGGAAATGCATGTGTCATCTCATATGTTGCCTTGGCTGCCTACTTCATTACTGCCTTTTCGGCCATTTGCCTTATCTATTTTAGACAAAGGCCAACATATGAGAGTTCAGTCGTGACTCGTGATTAAAAACAAGTTAACGTCAAAAGTACCAGTACCATGGTGAGACACCATGTCACTCAATATATATCGTTAATTATTGGTGAGTAATTTTATTCTTTGACTAAAAAATCACGTATTCGAGTCACGAAAATAATCTTTTTATAAAAAAAATTACACTCAACTCTTGCAAATCAGAAAAATTAAATTTGTTGCCGTATAATAGGCTATAAGACAAAAACTGAAATTTTTTTAAAAAATTCCTATTGTTTAGAATTAAGGAAAAATAGAAAAATTAATACTTATTCTTTTAATCTGTCAAAATTGATCCACGTGAAATAATTAAAATAATCTCATATGGACCAAGTTTTTTTAATCTAATCCGATTTTTTTAACTAAGACTCAATTTGAAAATAGTAGTAGCCAATTTGTTAAAAGATATCGCACGTAATTATTTGTCACGTTATCATTTTGTCCCATCAATTCTCCGTAACAACATGTTTCACAAAATCGTAAATAAATATTATTAGCTACAAAAAATAATATCGAGTATAAGTTAATTTTCACAGAAATTTTTTTTGGTGCCATATAATAGGCAAAGAATTTTGGCTCCGTTTTATGCATTCGTGGTCATATAAGATTTGCTACGTTTTTTTTAATTTCGTAAGTAAAATCTTTTAATTAAAATTTCATAATTTCATTGGTAAAGTATGAAAATATTGCCAAAATGTTTTTGCAACCTTTTGCATAATCTTGAGCAATTTGCGTCGTTTTGTATTATTTGGTTATTATTACCAAATTAAATAATATAAAATACTATTAATTCATTATATAAGTATCGTAAATTGTATTCCTAACTATATATATATATACACACACACACGGAGAAAAAACTTCACAAAGTGGAATATGTTTGGACATACTGTCAAAGATTAGCTAGATGTGTTGT
>JANIMX020000521.1:2259707-2270673 GCA_024582655.2 Erythroxylum kunthianum
CTTGGGAGAGAGCTGACCTCTCGAAAGTCAGTGTTATTTTCTGTTAATACATAGATATTGTATAGAGGTTTCTATCAAATAGTAAAATCTCAGCTTGGATATCTGAGTTCAGCCCTTTAATGAAGGCACTTTCCATCACCTCCTCCGGTAAACCTTTTAATGGAGCTGAAAGCATCTCAAAATCTTCGATGCACTCCTCTACTGACCCATGTTGCTGCATGGCCAAGAGCTTCTGGCATAGACTCCCCTCCTGTCCGGAGCAAAACCTTTTTAGCAGTCGTAGCTTAAACTCATCCCACGTTTGGAAGGGGTTGCGAGATTCCTTCCATTGGAACCAGTTAACAGCTTGGCCATCTAAGCTTATCCTAACTGCTTCTAGTTTCTCACTGTCCGATAGGTCGAGAGTATTGAAGTAACGCTCAACTCGGAACAACCACACATCCGGATTTTCACCAAAGAAGATTGGCATATCAAGTTTCTTGAACCCACGCCCTTCATGTGCTCCTGTTACGTCAGGTACTTTGACTACTCCATCATTTGTCTCCACTCCCATGGGTTCCTTATCTTTCCTCCGCTGGTCATCGTCCGCTGTCGGAAATGGGGTCTTGGCCGTGGCACTTCCCGAACCCCTTTCTTCCATCATCGGGTGGAATGATCCTTTAGACTAGAAAATTAACGACAATGCTTTCTGTTCCGCACTCATCTGGTTTATCGACTGCGCCATCTGAGCCAACCCTTTGGTAAGCTCAGCCACTGACTTTTCTAATGTTGGTAGCTTCTGCAACTACTACAGGTCAGTACGAATCTCCTCCAATTCCTTCTCCACCGCTTCCACTCTGCTGTCAGATTTCTTACTTCCGAATATTTGATCTGCACTGCCAATTAATGAGGATAGTCAGAGCATGCTAACATACTTGATTAATTTAAAAGCTGGAATTTAAATATAAAGAATTAAAATAAAGGGATAGATTTAGAAATCACCCCTAGCATTTCTAACAAATACTAAGAAACACTATTATGGTTTGAACAAATAAAATTATTAGTGGTACCTACAAAGGCCCACTCTTATTCTCTTGTGCATAAACTGAAATTGCAACCAAAATTTATTGATTTTGCCACCTTATTATAATAATGTAAGAATTCAAACTTTATTTTTTCCTAACAAAAAATCTCAGTCATTAAAAATAATAACAAGAAAGTCCATTTCAGCATAACTCCCGAATAATGAAAACTGACTATAACACAAATTAACCCTAAAATAGTTCTCATTCCTCATCAACAATTGGCTATTCATTGTGTGAAGCTGCTTATAAAGGTTCTTCAGTTCCCACAGTTTTACATATTTACCAATTGTAGCTGGAAAGGTATAAAAAGACTTGAATACTGTCTCTTGTGCTGGTATAGTATGATTCTTAATACTTTTGTTAAGCTATACACTGTTCCAATGTTTTTTTTTTCTGTAGCATCATTACTTCTTGAATCATTTGTTTAAGTCTTTAGTGATGCTAACCCGTACTTATTTGTTTTCTTATAGATGAATTATGCAGAATTTTGTCACATTGCATCAGTATGTACAGAGCAAATAGGGCCCAAATGTCATCGCTTTTTCAGCCAATCAAACTTTATGAAGTTTGAGAAAGATGAATCTGGGAGGATTGCTAGTTTACCATTTTTACCTCTATGTGATGCGAACTGTGAGTATATATTTCAATGATTTTCTCAAGATCTTTTCTTGTGGGAGCAAAGGTTAATATGTATAGGGGTGGGTGGTTTTGGAATGTGTTGTACTTGGCCTTCATGGTTGTGGCTTGGTTTATATTGTTGTCAGGTATCTCTGACGCAGGCACGAATAGATATGAGTGAGCTTGATGAAGATTCTGACGGTTTTCTTCAACCTCATGTATGGATTTTATTCAACCATCAAATTTTAAAATCTTTTCTGCATTACAATACATACCATCTGTTGCTAGCTCACTTTTGGCTTCTCGCGTGTTAAATTTTATTGAATCAATAACTTGACAGGAAATGGAGGCTTATATTCGAGGCCTCATCCCTAATTTAGCACAACTACGGGATATGCCTGCTGCATTTGTTCAAATGTATTGCCGCATTGCTGCACATAACTTCTTCTTCTGTGATCCTCATAGGCGAGGCTTGTAAGGCTACCTTTTAGTTGTAGCATCTTTAGTAACATGTCAGTCATCAAGTTTTGGTAACTGCATTTCAGTCCCTGAATCTCATTATATTCTTGAATAATAATGTGATATTCAGAGGTTTTCCTTAGATATTTACCTATTGTGACTGTTAATGATTCTGGTTTTGGGGTTTTAGGCTTCAAAAAGGGTCAATTGGTTTTGGTACCAATAAAGAAACAATTAGATCATTGAAGCATTTTTACTACCACAAGATGGCCATATTGTTGGCTTATAGTGACAAAATAATAAACATGACATAGTTAACTTCAAAGTATAGTTTGCATATGCTTTCATATATAATGATGCAGATTCTGGTAGATTGAGGATCTAACATAGATTAACCTGACCTTGAAATGCTTAAGAATGATGCATGAAGATAAAGAGATATGCTTGAGAAATAAATAGCATAATATTTCTTTTCTTTTTCCTTTGTGCTTCCGTCTTTTATGCATGTTGTGGGTTGACATGTAATTTGTAAAACCAATTACTTAGAATATCAGTCTGCAACTTTCTGTTGTTAATGAGAAATTGCCACTTTTACCTCGCTTTTATTCGTCATTCTTTGGTGGATGATCTTAAAGATGAAAGACTTTAATTAGATGGTTTGGTATCTAAGATCATTATCCTTCCAAGGTACTTTTGTTGTCAAAAGTACTTCAGCTTTGGTTATGCTTGCAGGGAAAGCTTGCATTAAGAAGGTGCTTCTTAGTAACTGCCTCCAGGAACTAGTGGAATTACACCAGGTACTTGCAGTTTGGTACTTTGTATGAGCCTCTCAACAAGTAAACCATCCATGAAAATTAGATTTTCCCCCTGATGTCTGTTTTTTAGGCTGATTAAAATGTTAAACATGTTAATATTTCAATAGCTAGTACTTTGCTTGCAGCTAATTTGTTTGTTGTAACCATTATTGGTACTAGGAAAGTGAGGAAGAAGTCACGGATACTGAACAAGCTGAAAATTGGTTTTCTTTGACATCTGCGCAGTGTATATGTGGCGGGTGTTTGATTACTAATATGTTTTTAAACTATTGTTTTGAAATCTGTGTTTCACTTATGTGCTAAGACTTCGTGATATGTTGTATCCACTCTCTGTGTGTATGTCCTTTTTTCTCCTTGACATGTAGAGTGTCCTTTCCAGTGAGCACTCTTGACCTTGTAATTCACCATATCGCGAAGCTCTACATGTTGACTCAAGTTAGGATGGTCTCGGGCAATGCCATCTTAGGTGTTTGCTGGATAAACAGTCATGGTGCCATTAACACGTCTTTATGTGGTATCCATGGTTTGAGGAGTTGTTGGCAGAGTGGAAACAAGGTCCATTTCACTCTCTCCACTTCATTTTGCCAATGGATGTTAAGTGCTTCATGTAATAAAATCTGAACTTAGATTCACATGCGTAAAGAATTTGTCGGGATCATGGCAATAGTGAAATTGCAGATAATTCCATTTAATTGGTAACATTACATGGCATATCTAACTGAATTTTGGTTCTTCTGCAGATATGTTTCTTGCCCTTGATAATGATATGAATGGAACATTGAGCAAGCAAGAGCTTTGAGAATATGGTGATGGCACCCTGACAGACATTTTTATCGAAAGAGGTTGGGAGGAAGTTTTACTTTCCATGGCTTTATAAAATGTTCATGTCTTATTGTATTAAATTCTTTGCTACTTTTTATTACCTTGTAGTGTAATCTTGCTACAATGTCTATGCGAATTTTAGCCTAATTGATGCTCACATCTCTGTTGCATTGGTGTAACCAGTAACTGATCCAACTTTGATGAAAATTAGGTCATTGCAGTAGCTTCTGAGATTCAAAATAGAACATATCACTAGGGTGTTTCACACTATGTGAACTTGACAGGCATTCTTTGAATGCTGTGCTTAGATTGCTACACATGGACTTTTTTCAACATGTTAAGTAATACTATATGTCCACCCATGGTAGGAGATTATCCTTGGAAATTACAAAATAAATGTATCCTCATTTGCCATGTGTGGTTATGGGGTCTTATTGGTGCAGTGCTTCAGTTGGCCATCTGTTCCTGTTACGGTGCCACATTCTTTTTGCAGTTATTGCCTGGTTAAACATGGTTAATTCAAATTTTCTTATTCTGAAAATAGATTCCTGACCATCACTTGCCATGTGTGGTTATGGGGTCTTATTGGTGCTGTGCTTCAATTGGCCATCTGTTCCTGTTATGGTGCCACATCCTTTTTGCAGTTATTGCCTGGTTAAACTTGGTTAATTCAATTTTTCTTATTCTGAAAATAGGTTCATGACCATCATTAAGGGTGGACACCGGCACTATGCTGTTATGCGTTTTGTCGAATGCTTGTTTTGGCTTTCTTCTTTGTCTACTACTTAAACCTTCACGTGGAAGCATCAAAAAGCTGAGATGCTTCCTGATTCAGTCTTCCTAAATAAAGCTCTGTAGGCTCCTGCTTGTAGTTAAGCAAGTTCTACAAGTCTCGAATCTTCAGAGACATGAACCCTAAAATGAACTCAACTCTAATTGAAATGGAGATGAAGACTAGAATTGTATAGCAGGCATATGAATCCTGGTAGTGACTCTCTAACTGCCTCTGCTCAAATAAGCTGAATGTTTGTTTTATATAATAACAAACATATGAATCCTGAGAGTGGTTTTACAAGTGTTTGAATTTTGCAAGCTTTGGGTATCTGACACAAATTTCTCTTTCTTTTCTTTTTGAAACAGAGATGTGCTCCAAAAATGGATTGAGGGTGGAAATTGCGAATTGTGCATTGAGGATGTAAGAGATGAAATTTGGGATATTGTGAAGCCAGCTGATCCACTAAGCAAGGTGGAACAGTTGCCAGCATGCTTGTAGACGTGCGTGGATTCCGGGCTCATGACAATAGAGAAATTCTTCTTCAAGAAGAGGAAGAATCAGAAGAATAGTCTTGTACAAACCAGATTGGTTTCTTAACTTTGGTTTTACTTGATGTGACTGTCAATAGATCTCTTGCTGCGTGTCTGATCATATATACATAAAGAGAATGTGCTACGCTGTAATTGATCAATCCCGATGTGGAATGAATGCATTGGCTTTATAGTGTTTGGTATCTTTCCTTCCTTCATTAAATTTCTTAGATATCTTGTCTGTTACATAACAGCTTCTTATTCGTGGGACAAATATGCAAGAAAATGATTGACAGAACCACAGAGGTGCTGGAGATTTGACGAAATTTCCAGATGGCTCATCAATCGGACGAACTTTTGCCCATGCACTGAAAAGGATACCTTATTCTTAAACCTTCAGACAGTGACGGATGAATCAGCATTGATGCTGCCTGAATCAGAATTTCTCTCCTGTTTGGTGATTCTCTCCAGCTCCTTAAAAAACATCTCCGTTTAGCTATTCAGAGTTCTACCTTCTTCAACATTGTAGATGAAGGTACCTTTAGCCTGAATCCCTCAAAATTACTTGTGCAATTGAGCTATGCTCATAACATTTTTAAGGATATCACTCCATCCATTTTAATAACTCGAACATTCACATGGGGCCCTGATTCCTGGAGCTCCCAGCTCAATGTATATGCCAAGAGAAGATACATTCATACATCTCATAATTTGCACTCTATTCCGACTGCACATATTCAACCACCTCATCATACGCCTCCATTACCAGTGAACTCGCTGCAAAACACCTAAAAACCATTTCTTTTCATAACAATATGTCTTCAAAAGTGTAAATGCATTAGTAGGATTATGACTAAGACAAGTTCATACAACTCATTTATCAATTTATAGTAAATAAAGGACTTGAAACTGTTTTATGCCTCTAAAAGTGTAAATGCAATAGTAGAATCATTTACCAACTTAGAGCAAATAAAGGACTCAACTGTTTGATGCCTGTCACCATTATATCATGCCATATAATTACTGCTCTCTGTTTGATACAGCGAATGCATAGAGGATAGCTGATTGGCTGCTAGAAAAGCATTTGGAAGGCATCTCTGAATGCACAAGATCCCCAAGCCAAAAATTACCAGCTCTCATCTATGTAAGCTGTCTTCCTAGGGGCTGCCAAGATTCAAAATTTTACAATTGAGAGGAACCTGAGGGCAACCTACTTCCCACAAAAATAGGAGAAAGAACACTAAGCAGAGTTACTGAACAATACTGATGGGAACCTAACTACAACACTACAGGTGAAGCAACTATTTACCGTACATATATATTTGTATTGTGTGATTCCTTCTATTCTCGGTTTCATCTATATTTTAAAGCTTATGAAGACCACATATTATCATCATTTAAATTATTGTAGTTAATTAGTAGACATCCTCCCAATGACAAGCTATTATTTTCTTAGTTTTACCCTCAGGGTCAAATTTGAAAAAGAGATGCTAAAATATGAGTGCACTCCAATGATGTATACCTCAACTCGTGCCAAAAAGTGTTAGTCCACTTATGCAGGAACGGTTGCAAAGGTGCCAGAAAATTTTCCCCAACGTTGGATGGTCCTTCAATGTTAGCAATATAAAGTGAGGAAGCCACATGAACAATAACAGAAGGATCAGGGTCCTCAAGGATGGCATGGAGCTCCCTTCGAATCCATGGCTCTATTCTTTGCAGCAATTTTTCTTTCATGCAGCTGCCTCTTGATGTACTCTGAATGTTTGAAAACAAAAAGTAACAATCAATAAGAAGGAACCACAAAATCAACCTACATGTGTTGGTCAATGATCATACCAGCTTGGGACATTTTGTAGAAGATAAAGGAACAGCTTGCATTCCCTGATTGTATACACTGCAAAACCCAACACATAAAATACCAAAACTAATAGAATCAGGAAGCAGTTCTGGTTTCATAGCACCACCAACGACATCTCTTTACCTAGGGAATATGAAATTATTACCTGGCACGCCAATGAAGCTTTCTCTGTGCCAACACATGTGAAGGCACACAATCTGGTCCCCCAAAACTTCGCGTCCGTGGTAATGCTCTACTGCTTCCGATATCAGCATTCAACTCACTTCTCCCAAAACTTCGCTTCCATGGTAATGCTCTACTTCTGATATCAGCATTCAATTCACTTCTTGATCTTTGTACCGTTCTGATGATAGCAACAGATGAATCAATAACTAAGCTCAATTATTCTAATTTTGATTTAGAAGCAGAGTTTTCAATTGTTAACACAACCCTCTGCCAAAGGTTTAAATTTGTCTTCTCATACCGTTGCCAATCTCTGGAGGAGAAATCGGAACCGGAAGCGACCTTTTTGTGACCCTCTAGAGAGGGCAACTTCTCTTTGAAGAAGCTTCGAGAAGAGAGATTGATCTTACAGAACCATGAATCGAACGCCGCGTTGCAGAGAGGACACCGCCGCATCATTTCGCTCCACTTACGAATACATTCCACACAGTAAGCGTGCAAGCAGCCGGTGATGACTGCCGCAGCTCTGCGGTGGTGGTGGGGATCGTCGTCGATAAATCTTAAACATATCGCACAAGATTGCCCCTGGATCGCCGGCAAAAGTACTCTCAGTAGAAAATCTTCGCGACTAAGATATTGCTTCCGAGGCATGCTACAACAGAAGTGGTCGATGCTATATCCAATATACATAGATACACATATAAATGGAGAAAGAGGGAGAAGATAAGAATAGGCCCAATGAGAGAAAGCCCAAAAAGAGGTTTATACCAAGAGCCTAGCGGGTTGAAATCTGTAAGCTTTTTGAACAGCTCAACATTGTATTGTAGTTGAGTTAATTTCACACTCGAAAATGGAGGTCTCAAAGGATCAAATGCTCGCTCTCCTAGGTCACGATCTCGCTAACTCCGCTCAGATGCTCGTAAATATCGATTCTCAACTAATATTTATTTCTATTGCGGAAGATCGACTTGCTTCACCGCTTCTTTATTGTTTACAGGGTTGCTTCTTAGTTTCTTCCTCTTCCGTCAACACTGATACCAACCCCCACCTCAAAGCGGAGAATCTGGTTTTTCCCATTTTTCCTATTAATAATCTTCTCTTTGTTTAAAGTTGGTCTCTGTCAAGTTGAAAAAGAAAAATGCGACTGTGCTTGGTTGCAGATTCTTCTTGGAGACGCATTGCTTCGGGAGAGAGAGTATCGCCGCGCGATTGTTAGTGACCTTCTGATATAAGAAGGGTTTACTGTTTTTAAGTGATTACTCCATTGGTTTTTTTAAAATACTTTTTGTGTGTGTGTTGTTGGTAGAATACATACAAGCAAGCTTTACAGTACTACAAGTTGGTTCCTAAACAAAATTCAACGGCTACGAGGAGTTCCTTGTCAAACCGGTCTTCTTCTCCGAATTCTTTCAATGTCTCGGCAATCAATGAAAACGAGGTTTAATTGGGTTTCATTTTTATCTTTGTTGAATTTATTTATTGGATTATGTGACACAAGTGAGAATTGGTGGATTTGTTTGCTTGATGTCTGATATTTATTCTGTGTATCCTGGCAGGTGAAGTTCAAGATTGCTTCGTGTCATTCCTCATTGAATGAAACTAAAGCGGCCCTTGTCGAGGTTTTTGCTTTTGTTGCCATGTGTTTCTCTTGCTTGGTTTTTTTTTTCTCGTTCTCATGCCAATGCAGCATTTTAAAGTAGTCACTATAGTTGAAAATCTAATAAATTTTTTAAGTGCAGCTAAATTGTGGTAGCCAGATGTCTACATGATTTACTGGTTATCTAAATAATTTTGTCTATGTTACCAGTCCTCTAGGAATTGTAATAGGAATTCTAAAGGCATACATGTAAAATGCACTCTTCTTGTCTGGTTACTGTTAAGGTGCTTGATTATAGTTTACTTTTTGATTTCTCGAATTTGTGTATGTTTTGCGTTGCAGATAGAGGGAATTCCTAGCAAAGCAAGAACTTTACCGATGAGTCTGCTCATGGCAAAACTTTATCGAAATTCTAGACATAGCCGCTTTGCTATAGCTTGTTACAAAGAATGTCTAAGGTTGGTCATGTTATGTTGGCGTGTCAATATTTCCCACTTTATTTGTTTTTAACCTGTCTAGTGTCTGAGTCCTATGACCTTCCTTTAACTCCATCAATACTCCCCACCCCAATTTGGTTAAAGTCCCAATATTATAAAAATGAATTCACTTTTTATTAGTTGAATGTATGTATGCCAATCTTCACCTCATAAATGCCATGTTGTGCTTTTTATCTCATTGGTTGAACAAAGTATTGTGCTTCAACTTTTCAACACCTTATAATATTTATACACATAAACAAGTTTCTTGGACAAAAGATACACGTTCCAATTAAACTTTCTACTACCTTTAGAACTGGAAATAGGATCTCTCATTATATGTGCCTTGTCCTAGTTTACCTTGTCATTAAAGTGAATATGTAGTCTTCTATTGCAATCTTTTGATTGGCGAAATTTCCTAGGCCTTTCATGAATGCAATTATCTAGGCAAACTATTAATTAATTACGTACCAGTAGAATGATGTGAGAGTGTGTGATTGCTGGAAATATTTTTTCATGCATTAGATGGGCATGCTAAATATTTGTATGCCCAATCTTAAAGCTGTTTTAGTTTACGATCTTTCTCCAAACATATATTCTAAGTTTGTTTTGCCATTTTGGTTCCTTTGGCAGGCAATGTCCATATGTGATTGAGGCTATTATGGCACTTGCAGAATTGGGAGTTACAGCCAAGGACATAATTTCTTGTTTTTCACAGGTTTGTGGACCAAGTATTTGTCTCACATGTCTGATAAATTAGCATTGTTTGATTGGAACCTTATTCTACACCAATATTATCTCCAAAAGAAAAACAATCTACGTAACCTGGTTTGCTCTATGTAGGCTGGCAAATGTCTTGTATTTGGGGAAATTGCTCTATTTATGAGTATGAAGTCAACATGTGCCTTATTTTTCCTTAGATTGCTTCTTGAATTATGTATGGGGCTCTCTCTTTTCTATTCTCATTCAATAATGAGGCCTAGTTGATTTGAGCTCTGTCTCCACTACTATATAACTCTTGTAATTGCTGGCTATTGTCATGTACTTTCATATGAAGTTCACAGTGCTACTCCGTGGATGGCGAACTACCAGTATACCTAGTGGGGTATTTTTTTTTCTTGGATTGGCCATATTATTAAAAATGCACAAATTAGTTGTTATTGTAAGATAGAAAGAGGTTTGTATTTCTTGATGTTTTCAGTGTACAGTAGTAAGGCTATATACACATATTTACAAGATTAATTTAGGGAATGTAATCCCTCTGATCAAGGGATTATAATCCTTGTAATGAAGACTAGAATTAATGACATTAATGCTCAATATGTAACATTCTCCCTCAAGTTGAAGCATAGATATTAATCAGGCCCAACTTGTTACAAATTTTATTGATTCGAGTTTCGTTTAGGGCCTTTGTGAAGATATCTCTGAGTTGCTCTCCAGTTTTAGCATATACTGTAGAAATCAAGTTGTGTTAAACTTTTTCACGAATGAAGTAACAGTTAATTTCAAATTGTTTGGTCCTTTCGTGAAACACTGGATTGGAAGCAATATGTAGAGAAACCTGATTATTACACCATAGTTTTGTTGGTATTGAGGCTTTAAAACCAATTTCGTAGAATAGTTGATATATTCACATTATCTCACACATTGCTGGTGCCATAGCTCTCTATTCAAATTTTGCACTGGATCTAGATACAACATTTTGTTTCTTACTTTTCCATGAGATTAAGTTTCCTCCCATAACGACACAATAGCTAGTCATATATTTTCAATCGATCTTAGAACCTGCC
>JANIMX020000521.1:2486240-2498994 GCA_024582655.2 Erythroxylum kunthianum
ATGTCCAGTATCGATATCAGGATTAAGGCGTTACCTCTCCCCTAGTGATTAGAGGCTTAGTCCTCCTATTGATACGAGGCGTTGCCTCCCATAGTGAGTGGATCCGTTACCCATGTTTGTTTAGGCAGGGCAGGCAATTGAATGTCAATTGATTGTTAATTGATCGCAACTGATTGTTAATTGATTTATAAGTGTTTGGTAAGTGATAAAAGTGTTTGAAATAGTTACTGCATGATATGGGATTTTGATCGCAAGTGGTGATATGTTAATTGATTGCTTTTGATGCATGAGTGTGAGAGGGCGGTATCCCTCCTTGGTTCAATTTGTTATTGTTTTAGTTTGTCTTTCCCACTAAGCGTTAAGCTTAGCACGGAGTGTTTTCTCCGTGTAGGTCGGAAGGATCGAGGAAAAGAGCCAACAGGGACATCGAGATCGCAGGGACCAGCGGTGTAGTCCTAAGTGAGTCAGTCTTTTGTTTTGACTTGGGCAGTAAGCCCATTTGACTGTATATTTTTGGTGGACACATGGCTATCCCGTAAATGTATTATTTATGATGTTTGTAATTTAATTGAGTTTCAATTATTTGAACTGTTAAGTGGGGCCCAATGCCCATATGCATATTATTTTTCGCTACATAAGTGATAGTGAGTTTGCCCAATTATCGCTTCCGCAATTGATGTAAGGCCTAGAGTGAGTGATCGAGTGTGATACCAATAACGAACCGGCATTTCCTTTCAGGGGGTGTTAGGGCGCTACATGTTTTGTAGCATTACGCATTTCGATTGCTTAAGGAAAAGATTAGCGGTGGATATCGGAACCCTAGTTATTTTTCTTCATTGTTTTAAAATCAATCAATAGTTAATTTTTCATTATTGTTCTCTCCTTAAATCCAACTTTATTTCGACCTAAACTTTGTTTTTGAATGTTTACTTTCCAAGTTTTAATTTTTTTAACCTCATCATATTCGTGAAATTGATCTTTAATTTTTAACGCAATTATTCCAATCATCATGGGAAAGATCTCGTACTTGGATGCTATACTACATATACAATCTTGTGCACTTGCGATTTAAAATGTGCATATAGTTGCTTAAAGTTTTAGGTAATTATATGCGCAAAAAAAATCTAGCTTTCAAAAATAGTGCCCATGGATCTTTGGCGACAAGCAAATCCCATGACAATTTTAGTAAAGTTGTTTCATTAACTTTTCATAGGGATCTGATTCCAAGGTCCCCTTGGCTTAACAGAGAACATAGTTTATACCAAGAGATAGTAACAATTTTCCTGATAAAGATGTCCCCTGACCAAATGAAATTTTGAATCCATCTATCAACTGTTTTTAACAAAGACACAGGCCAAGCATAAATATGGAAGCTATATATTTCCATTCCACTAATTACTGAATTAATCAACTGGACCCTCCCTATAATAGAAAGTAGTGAACCCTTCCAAGCACTCAGTTTGGTTCTGATTTTGTCAGTTATGGCTTTAGGCTTACCTTTAAAGAGAGGTACACCTAGGTATGTAAAAGGCAGAGAACCTGGGAGGAATCCGAGGAGGTTCTTCATTTCATGAATTCTATTTGTAGACATTGAACCAGCTAGAAATCTGCATTTGTCAATACTCAGGTGTCGTCCTGAAGCTTCGGCATACTCAGAGAAGAGGGTGATTAAGGTGGATAGATTCTGCTTAGTGTCTTTGCAACAAACCATCACATCATCAGCATAAAAAATGTGAGTTTGTGTTTGACAACTTTTAGGTCCAGTCATTGGCTTCAAAATATTTGAGTGAACTAATTGAGATATACATCTACTTAGTACATCCTCAGCCAAGCAAAACAACAAGGGAGAAAGGGGGTATCCTTGCCTCACCCCTATTTTACAGGATAAGTACCCAATTTGGTTACCATTTATAACAAAAGAGAGCTTAGCAGAATGAAGTATTGTCCTGATCCAGCCACATAATTTAGAGTGAAATCCGAGAGCATATAGTACCTTCAGTAGGAAATTCCAGTCCAACGTGTCAAAGGCTTTTTTGATTTCAAGTTTCAAGATAGCATTCCCACCAAAAGATTTCTTATCCAACAAATTAATGGCTTCTGAGGCACTATAAATACATTTCGAAATGTGTCTACTTTTGATGAACCCCCTCTATTGGTCTGAAATCACTTTTGGAGCAATGAAGGCCAGTCAATCAGCTAGAACTTTAGTAATTACTTTGAATTGAAAGTTTTCCAGGGCTATAGGCCTACAGTCTTCAATTCTGTCTGCTTTAGGGAATTTTGGGATGAGGACAACCGCATTGGAGTTCATGCCTGGAAGGATCCAGTTTTGTTATAATTACACTTTGGATAGAATTCAATTTTAAGAAAAACTTTAACAAACTCATATAATTACTCATTCAATCCTAACAAATATATCCTATATTTATTATGTCTAGCAGACTCCTATAATAACTCTAATAGATCATGTCCACACTCCCTCTCAAGTTGGAGCATAAATATTCAACATGCCCAACTTGCCAATCATATTATGAAATGCCCTTTTTGAAATTGTCTTTATAAGGATATTAGTAAATTGATGTTCGGACTTGACATACAACCACAACCACAACAAACTAAGCTTTTCTGCTTTGCGAGAGTTAGGTAAGGGACATCAATTATATGCAATCTTCCCCTTGTATTTTTTACAAAGAGACTGTTTTTTGTGATTCGAACCTGTGACCTTCTAGTCACAAAGGAGTAACATTTTCAGTTGCTACAAGGCCCACCCTCAGGACTTGACATACAAAAATTGAATAATCTTTTGATCTAATTTTTCCTTAATAAAATGTCTGTCAAATTCAACATGTTTGGTATGATCATGTTGTGCAGGATTCTGTGCAATCTCAGTAGTAGCCTTATTATCACAATAAAGATTCATAGGTATTGTATGCCCAATCCCCTATTCTGATAGAACACGCTTAATCTATAATAATTCACATATTCCATGAGCTATACCTCAAAACTCAACTTTTGCACTTGACCTTGCAAAAACCTTTTGCCTCGTGCTTTTTTAAGTTATAAGATTTCATTCCATAAAACTAAAATAACCAGATGTAAATTTTCTGTTTGTTTGATCACCTACCCAATTCGTATCCTTCAATGTTAGAAGCATTATTCTTTGAAAAGAACAAACCTTTTCCTGGAGAGCCTTTTAAGTACCTCAAGATTCGGTATACTGCATCCATTTGTTCTTCACTCGGTTGATACATAAATTGACTAACAACACTCGCTGCATACGTTATATCTGGCCTAGTACGAGATAGATAAATTAACCTCCCAATTAACCATTGATAGCGCCCTATATATGTTGGAATTTGATTTGGGATAATTACAATCTTATGATTCATTTCCATAGGTGTTTCAACTGGTTTACAAGCAAGCATTCCAGTTTCAGTTAAGAGGCCAGGCACATATTTTCTTTGTGAAAGAGAAATTCCTTGATTTGTCTTTACTACCTTGATACCTAGGAAGTATTTAAGATGTCCTAGGTCCTTCATTTCAAATTCAGTGGCTAAGTTTTCTTGTATAAGCTTCATTTCTTCACAATAATTTGTTGCCAATACCATATCATTAACATACACAATTAAAATTGTTACTTTACCTCCTTTGTGTTTTATAAACAAGGTATGATATGCACCACTTTTTTTATAATCGAAAGCTTTCATTGTCATAAAAATCTCCCAAACCAGGCTCTGGGCGATTACTTGAGCATATACAATGATTTTTCAAGTTGCAAACTTTATTTCTATTTGATGAACTAAGCTTCACACTTGGCGGCAGCTCCATGTATACTTCTTCTTCTAGATCCCCATTGAGGAAAGCATTATTAATATCAAACTATTTTAGGAGCCATTCTCGATTTGCTACAATAGAGATGATAATGAGGACTATGTCTAGCTTGGCTACTAGCGCGAAGGTCTCTTGATAATCTACTCCATACTTTTATGTATAACCCTTTTGCAATCAGCGTCGCTTTATATCTATCGATGCTCCCTTCAACCTTGAGTTTCATAATATATACCCATCTACACCCAATTGTTTTCTTTACTTTGGGTAATGAAACAAGATCCCAAGTAGAGTTCCTTTGTAAGGCTTCCATCTTTTCATTCATTGTCTTAGTCTACTTTGGATTATTCAAAGCTTCCTGCACATTACTAGGAATAGAAATACTGGATAATTGATTAACAACAAGTGCATATGATTCAGACAATTTTGGAGTAGAAACATAATTGTTGATAGAATATTTGACATTGGCATTGAGGTCAGGTTCATATTGTTTCTTTGGCACACTTTTGTTTGATCTTTGTGGGTATCATGGAAGAGGAACAAGAAACTCATTACTAGAATTATTATTGGACTTGACATTACTTGAGGGTTGCCATTGTGGATATTCTGAATTGTAATGGTGTTAAAGTAGGCAAGTATGTATTACTAGGTTATTCTTCATGGCTGTCATTGTTATCAACTTCTTCCAGTTCTAAGCGCCCATCTGCATTGCCTGGAATATCGACAACTTCGTCTTATTCTAAACACTCATTTGTATTTCCTGATATGCTTTGAAACATTTTCCCTCCACCAGCATTCTCTCCTTGAATGGAAGATGTTGAAACTCCCTATGAATAATATGGTTCTAACTCCAGAAAAGAGACATCCAAGGTTACATGTAATTTTTTAGTTTGAGGATCATAACATCGATGCCCTTTTTAAAAATTTGAACATCCAACAAACACACATCTTTTTGCATAAGGATAAAGTTTAGTTATCAAGATCTTAAGGATATGAGCATATACTGTACAGTCAAAAACTCTAAGTTCAAGGTTAGGGAGATAAGGAACTAAAAATAAGGATTTTATTTTCTGTTGAGGGAAACAATAGAAAGAGGGAATAGAGTGGTGGAATGTCATTGGCTAGAATCTCTAATCATATAATCAGATGCACCCGTATCAATAATTCATATATTTTTGCTAGGTATGAGAAATTTTTGCTATTGGAATTAGGTGACAATTAGGCGAAATTTAGGGGGAAATTGGACATAATGTTATTTGTTTTCTTCAACAAACAAATATGTAAACATCTAGGTAGTTGCAAATAACATTTGTTATTTTTGGGTTTTTTTACTACTAGAAACACGTTAAAATTGGGGGAAATTTAATAGAACTTAGATGTTTATATTTAGGGATTTGATTAAATTTGATGGAAATGGGACATCTTGGGGGTTTCTTGGTGCTTTTACAAAATATAAATTTTTGTTTATTAATTAACCAAAAATTTACCTTTTTATCCCATGTAAAGGTTCTAAAAACAATGGATCAATGGAGTTTTGGTGTTAAACAACGTAATAATGACAAGTATTCTGCTCGTTAATTCTTTCAAACAAGAAAATTCATAAAATAAAACCTTGAAAACTGATCCAAAGAACCCCACCTTAGACCTAACTTGTTCAACGTTTTTTCACAAACCTTTTTCTTGGTTAAAGCCGCCACACTTGTTTTTTTTTTAGTAAAAAAATTGATATTAGAAAAGAATTAAATAAAAGGTAAAGCCTTATATTCATAATCATACAGGATCAAATATAGATACCAAACAAGCAAGAAAGTAAACATGCAGTAAAAGTCAGAACATTAGACCATGAAGAATATCAAAAGCCGCCACACTTATTGATAACAAATGTTGAGGAAATTTTGTTGACCCAACCCCAACACAGGAATAAGTCAAGTCTTGTGTTTATTTTGTAACCTATTCTTATCAATATTTTTAAATATTGATTCACCTCTCAGACTCAGAATATATTGATTCTCAAGACTGTTTCATATATATATATATATATAACAACTGGTTAGTTAGGACGGTCTGAATTAAAAACAGAATTAGAATGGAATAATTCAAATGCTACCTACCGCCCATTGTTTTGTCTTTATTTTCATATAATTTTAAATTAAAAACAAAACAATCATCCAAACCATAAAATCTGATCCATACCTGCGGTCCTGATTGATTGTTTTTAGTCTTGGGTATAAAAAGAAAAGGAACAGAAGCTATAGAAAAGTATATCTCTTTTCTCTTTCCCTTCACGTTCACTACTCAATACTCATACTACTACTGGTCCTATCATAATAATAATAATAGATGTCAGATATGCTGCTCTTTATTTGACTGCTGTCTTTGGCCAACGACAAATCATTGCTTCTCCCTCTTTCCTTTTCTCTTAAAAGAAGCCATCACCAACTGGTTTCTGTTTTTCTTTTTTTGGGTTTGTTTGAAAATATAATGTGGAGTAGGGAGTGATAGGGAATGAGAGATGGGGTGTGTGTTTGGAAAAGAGGTACAGAAGGCGGTTGGCGGGGAAAGGAGGGAGAGTGGGGAGGTTAGAAACGGAGGAATTCGGAAGGATAATGGGGACCAAAGTGTGAGACGAAGAGGGGAGAGGAGTAGGAGGTCGTCGAGACCCAATCCCAGGCTTGGTAATCCTCCAAACCATGTTCACGGTCAGCAGGTTGCTGCTGGTTGGCCCTCGTGGCTCTCTGCCGTCGCCGGTGAAGCTATTAATGGGTGGATCCCTCGTCGTGCTGACACTTTTCAGAAACTTGATAAAGTACTCTTTTTGTCTCTTGTTATTTGATGGCTTCTGTTTATAGTTCTCATGTCTTTTCTGTTCAATACTTATCTAAAATGTGCCACACAAACAATAGGAAGTTTCTACAATTGGATACCCTGGCCATTCTTTTTCATTTAGTTCATAGACACCTTAGTTGTCTTAAATGGATACAAAATCAATAATTTCGAATGAGGGTTTAAATTAATTTTTTTTTCTTTCTGTTTGTTGATTTGATGTTCAGATTGGACAAGGTACATATAGTAATGTGTACAAAGCTAGGGATACTCTTACTGGGAAAATTGTTGCACTGAAGAAGGTGCGGTTTGACAATTTGGAGCCCGAGAGTGTAAAGTTCATGGCTCGGGAAATTTTGATATTGCGTCGCTTAGACCATCCCAATGTTGTTAAATTGCAGGGTTTGGTTACTTCCAGGATGTCTTGCAGTTTATATCTTGTTTTTGAGTATATGGAGCATGATTTGGCTGGCCTTACAGCAAGTCCGATTATTAAGTTTACAGATTCTCAGGTGATGTACTTGTTATCTTTCATGATTTTTGTCGTTAGGGATTGAAATGAGTGTAGTTAATTCTCAAATTTTGAGAATGTATGGCAGGTCAAATGCTATATGCAGCAGTTGTTATCTGGCCTTGAACACTGTCACAATCATCACGTGCTTCATCGTGATATTAAAGGGTCAAATCTTCTTATTGGCAATGATGGAATTCTTAGGATTGCTGATTTTGGGTTGGCTTCCTTGTTTGATCCTAATCACAAGCAACCCATGACTAGTAGGGTGGTCACCTTGTGGTATCGACCCCCGGAACTTCTTTTGGGGGCCACTGACTATGGTGTTGGAATTGACCTATGGAGTGCTGGTTGCATTCTGGCCGAGTTATTGGCTGGGAAGCCTATCATGCCCGGCCGCACAGAGGTAAGTTTTGAGTTTTGATTGTTCAATTACTTAGTTTCATCTATGATTATTTTTATTCTTCTCTCATAGATGCCTTGGTTGGCCTGTTCATTCTTCCAGCATATATATTATTTTGTGTGCACTCTATTTTATACTCATTAACAGTTGAATATATTTAATATTTGGAAGGCATAAGCTGATTGATACAATGATTATTTGCTTCCAATCAGTAATATAACATGCTAATAAAATTCACTGATGAAGAAGGGAGATAACTTGGCATGCATCCAGCACACCGTGGTCTTCTATACTTATATTGGTTGACATAGTTATTTGACAAAATTAGCATATCATGTCATGATCCTGACAAAGCTGCGGTCTCATCAGTTTTCCCACTTTGTTTTCTCAGATAATTGTCTTAATTTGAGGGCAAGTGGGAAACATTGAGAACTGCTGAAAGTAGATATTGTAGTTTATATTTTTTGTTACTATATGTAGTTATTTAGTTCTTGATGCTGCTTTCTTATTGGCTGATTAGACGACAGAAAGAAAAGCACTTATTTAAGAGCTTGTATATTAGTTAATCTTTTTATGCTGAAATCTATTCCGTTGCATAGGTGGAGCAACTACATAAGATATTTAAATTGTGTGGGTCTCCTTCTGATGAGTATTGGAAAAAGTTAAAGTTGCCACATGCAACCATATTTAAGCCTCAACAATCATACAAGCGATGTATACAAGAGACCTTCAAAGAATTTCCACCATCATCCCTGCCACTAATTGAAGCCCTACTTGCAATTGATCCATCTGATCGCCGAACTGCTACTGTTGCATTAAGGAGTGAAGTTAGTTTCCTTCTTCACCAAACCCATTTCTTTTTTCTCTTGTTGTTGAATTTTCGGTTTTATGTTGATGTTTGTAGACTGGAAAATAAATGCTGGAAAATGCTTATCTCTTGATGATTTTGGAGCTGCAATATGTCATTCTATATTTAGGTACCTAGAAACGACCATCTCACGAAGCGCTTTTGGGCTTTGTGCTTTTCAGATTTGGTTTTGACAAAATTTTTAAACAAGGAATTTAGTAGCATGAGTGTCTGCATAGGTTGTTAACCTTCATTCTCAATTTTTGTGGTTTGGATACCTTGACCATGCTTACCTCTATAAACTTTTTTTAACATTACTGGTAGCTTAAGACTTTATCTTCCATTGCCATGGAGTATTGACATTTAGAAAATTCCATATTTTGCTTCTTTATGTGGAAAACGTGCACAAAAATTTTCATGAATCATATAATTTCAAGAAAATATTTTTTTATGAAATCAAAGTGGAGATCAACATGAAAGATAACTTGGATGGGGATCACTAGAGGTTAGGATCTTGTTTAAGCTTGCTTGAGTTGAACTTCTTTATTGGCTAGCTAATGGTTGTTATAGGGCATTTTCTTTTTGAGCTTTATCTGGTTGAACTCTATCTATAGATAGAGAGAGACCAGCTGCGTAAGCAACCCAACTTGAAAATGTGCTCTACAGGCGGCACTCTATTTGCTTAATTGAGAATGAAGTTTGGCTGTTATCTATGCAAATGAGCAAGATTGTCCTCTATTTTGTTACACCCTTGTAATTTTGTAGTAGATCCTTCTATTGTTTAATAAAAATTTCTCTTCAATTTCCAAAAAACAAAAAGAGCAATGCAATTATGTTTTGGACTTTATATTAGAACCGTTGTTTTGGTTGTCCTTGTGGATGTGATTAGCTGGTTATAATTTTTGGAATTTTGCAGTTCTTCACTACCAAGCCATATGCTTGTGATCCTTCTTGTCTTCCAAAATATCCTCCTAGCAAAGAGATGGATGCCAAGTTACGTGATGAAGAAGCTAGAAGGTGGAATGGCTTTAAGACTCTGTTCTCTCAGCCCTTTATTTTGTTCTCAAGCAAAGACCTGTACATGAGTTTCTACATTCCCGATTCATTTCTCCAGTGTTCCTCTACGCCTTTGTGCTACCACTTAGTCGATTTATTACATCTCTGCTTTTGATTTAAGAAAAAAAATGGTATTGATTGCTGCAGATTGAGAGCTGCTGGAAAGACCCACGCTGATGGTGTGAAGGCTCGCCACCGTGACCGAGCTGTTAGAGGAATTCCTGCCCCAGAGGCCAATGCTGAACTGCGAGCTAATCTTGATGTATGTCTATTAAGCTACTTTCTTTTTGAACTTTTTTTTTCTCTTTTTTGCTTCCATTTTACTTCCAGCTTTTACATTCTAAATCTGCTCTATCTGACTTGAAATCTGCTAAGCTTCTTTTGCTTTGTGGGACAATGAAAAATTGGATACGCGAGGAAAGTAATGAAGATTGATTAAGTGTAGCTTCATCAAATTCTTTTGATTTGACTCTTTCAGAGCTTAACCCTATTATATATTTGTAAATCTCTGAACAGGCATAAGATTCCTTAATTTTGATCGATGTCCATGGAAATATGCTGTGTTTCTACTTTCTGACTCCAAGTTATGGTGTCAGGATATGGCATTTCTTTGAATCCCAGTCCTTAAGATCATCTGTCATATGTCCACTGCTTTTTCTTATGGAATGTATTGATGCGTGTTCGTGAGAAAACAAACTATTATGATAAGCCACTTTATTGTAAATAGGTTATGCAATTACCAAAAAAGGAGAAAGTAATACTTTTATTTTGGTAGTGTTGCATGAAGCAGAATTATTTACTCTATCCAACTCCATATTCATGGTAGTCAAAAGAGTTGCATATCAATAGTAGTGTTGATTTCTTTTCCATGTGTTTCGGTGGAGTCATGGGAATGTTTGTAGGTAGATATTATAGATAATTGGGCATAATATTACTCCATCATAACTTTACGTATTTGTAATCATTTATTTCTGAGTAACAACTTTGAAAGTACTCTTTTTGGAAAATATGGATAAGGGAGGGGGCTTGTGTGAATGGGAATGTGATTATTGTCGGACTCGTTTGGATTAATAGCATGAGACGTTCAATTTAAGCCCCAAAGTAATCAACCCAAGACTTTAACTACATTGACCTTTTGGCTTGGCAATTCATCTTGCCTTTAGGTTCACCTTTGTTGCTATCCTTGATTCATATAAAGTCTGCTGATTTTACCATCATCACAGTATTACCACATTCTCTTTTCCTGATACAGAGGCGGCGATTAATTACACATGCAAATGCAAAGAGTAAGAGTGAGAAATTTCCTCCTCCACACCAAGATGGAACACTTGGTTATCCTTTGGGCTCTGTGCACATGGATCCAGTTTTTGATCCTCCTGATGTCCCTTTCAGTTCCACAAATTTCTCATATGCCAAAGCACCTATTCAGACTTGGTCAGGCCCATTGGTGGATCCAGCTGCTGTAGGTGCTCCCAGGAGAAAAAAACAGAAAGATAGAAATTCTGCTCGGGTTAAAGACACAGAAGGCATGTAACATAACTTCTGCTTGTTCATGAGATCATTCTTGGGTCTGGAAAATCTACTGGTCCGGTCTTGTATTTGTTCTGCAAAAGCCAGTTTAATTTGCAAGAAGAGGTAGAACATTCTTATACCCTTTTTTCTTATTCCTTGTTCTATTATTTTGAATGGTGAGAAGATTCTCTAGAGTTGTATATGTTTTTGTTTTAATGTTGTTGAAACCTACATTCAGGCTAGTAGAAAATTGATAAATTTGTATTTCGCGGTTTGAGTTTCAAAGGTTTAATCAATTTTGTAGATTTGTCTTGTTTTACAAAATATGCTGAAAATTTTCTCTACTGCAGTTTCCCTGTTTCATTCAATTAGATATCATGCTCCCATTAATTTTAATTAGTATGAAAAGTAGAGACCAGACTTTGGTAAGATAAATTTCTTTTTCAGTGATCTGAATGCAAAGATATATGCACCAAGGATGTTGATTTCTTATCTGGTTATTGTTCTGGCAGAACCTGTTGTTATTTTTTAAGTCCCTGCTCAAAGATGACAAGCAGCTTATGCTATTATTGGATGTTAACAAGTCAACCCCCGTGTCCTGTCTTTGTAAGGACAAAACATTTCGTTTCTACATAAATTTTACGCATGTGGAGAGATGTAAACGAATTACCAAGAGAGTGTGAGACCACAATGTGATTGAGGGAATAGTGTATTGTTTGATGTGTCCTTCCCTATGATTGAAAGGCTTTGAGTTTTAATGATTGAAATCCCTGTTGGATGAGACCCTCTTCGATGCAATTCAACACTGGTCTAATTTCCCCCTATTGAACCCCAAAACAGAAAAGATGATCAACATGCATTCTAGTTTCCAGATAAAACTAAGGAGGCAACCAAAGCTTGGTTTGGTTGGGGAAGTTTGATTATCATCTGAAATAACAACGTATAGACATAGCTGTAATAAGAGCAGGAAAAATGCTTTCTCAGGAATTTCTACTTCTACAACAACAATAAGCCGAGGGAAATCCGTGGCCCAAAAGAGACTGAAATTAATGGGATATCATGAACTACTTACGTTGATAAACTCTTTCCTTGATAGCCCTTATGGTAATAGCTCCAAGCTGTGTTAAAAGGGCCTACACTTCGCAGTACAAGTACATTCACCAGTTCATAGTAGAAAAGTTGCCCTCTTTAGAAGCTTCACTTCTGCACTGGTATGGTCTTGACGGTATCAACTCATAAAGTTCAAAAGTTAATGAATAGGAGGTTGTATAAATTCTGGTTTTAGTATCGATATTGATAAACATTAAATATTATTTTAGATTTTGTTTATTTTAGAAGTTAATAAATAATATATTCCAAAAGAAACACCCAAGGTTAACAAGCATTCAACAGAGTAACACAAGTTCAGCATGCAATGTGGCTGATTAATACTTTTGAACAATAATATATTCCAAAAGAAACACCTAAGGTTAACAAGCATTCAACAGAGTAACACAAGTTCAGCATGCAATGTGGCCGATTAATACTTTGGAACAAGTAAAAAACAAAGCAATAAGTCAAGCAACTAGTTAATTAGATTAGTAGATGTTTAGAGATTGAAGTTGCTAGCTAATTATGAGGAAAGCTGGAGATCCTTTTCTCCGGAGGGGATTATCTATTTGATCCAACCAAGGTTTATGAGTTTGAGGTTTTGAATATCTAGCTTATAAGTATTTGCAAATTTTCTTGCATTCCTCTCTTTCCAAAGAGAGTAAATTGTGTAGCCCAGAGCCAC
>JANIMX020000521.1:4287711-4298606 GCA_024582655.2 Erythroxylum kunthianum
AGTTATGGATGATGAAGTAAATTTTAACGTCTATGAGGATACAAGGACATCTAATAAGTCTAAGCACTGCTACACCGTTGAAGTAAATGACGGGTGTATCTCTGAATCTGAGAGAAGAAAGAAGCTCCCAAAAAGCCAAGGTTATATAAGGAAAGTGAGCAAGGGTGGCACGAAAGGAATAGATAGCAATTCTTGTTGGATAACTCTCGACTAAAGTTGTTTCCAGGAAAAATTGATGCCACAACTGTGGTTCTCAAAGATCCGGGATAGGAACCGAAGAGTCGGGCTAACGACTATAAACTAAGCGCTTCATGGGAGGCAACCCATGCTCAATATTAGAGTAACAAAATTTTATTTTATTTTAATTAATTTTCTATTTCTGTTCTTTTTTCTTTTTTGTTTTGTGCAGACATGATAAGTGTGATCGGATGACTCTCCCCAGTAACGTACCGGTTGGAACTTCCACTACTTATGTTGTTCAGGTTAAAACCAAGGAAGTATCAGTTTTCATTTCTTTTATTTGTATTCCCTCTTCTTTTGGCTAAATTGAGAAAAGTGAGGACAATGTTCAATCTAAGTGTGGGGAAGGGAATAGAGGAATTGAAATTTAAATGAGTATATTGATGCCTGTGTTTTTTTATTATAAATGGTTATGCTTGAACTATAATTGTCCGTATTTTTTTCAAAAATTTTCATACAATTTGGAGATGGTAGTTAATGTTGTTAAAAGCATCGAAAAAGAAGTGAATTTGACTTGCTGAGGTGCCTTACTCATGTGCTGTTGTGATTGGATTACTTAGTTGAAATTAAGTAGCAGAATCTTTAAGGATAAATTTACCTTATGTTTAGCTTTTGAATTTGAAGTTTGAGAGTAGGTTGAGTCCGCAAGTGTAAAACAAGTAGGTCTACTTCAAATGGAATTTAGCTTGTATATTTTCTTTTAAGTTGCTTTGAGAAATTTTTTACAATTAGTGAAAGAAGTAAAATAAAATTTTTACTTAGTGATCCTTTATACAAACAATATTAGAGTGAGCAAGAGTTTATAGGGGTTTCTTTAAACTTGGTCACTTGGGTGATAAACTCAGGATGTGCCGACTCAGTGAACTCGCTAGAACCTGATGTGCAAAAAAGATATTTTGCATGCAAGGTTTGTACTCCAATGACTTAGACCACTGAGTTAAGAGTATCCAAACTTAAATGTTAGAGGAAGTGAGAGTTCATACTGGTCCATTAAAGACCTGGTCACTTGGGTGATGAGTCCGGGATGTGCCGACTCAGTGAACTCACTATAACGAGAAGCGTGGAAAAGAAAAGGCGCATTAAGAATTGAATTGAGACTCATAAAAAATGGAGAAAATCTAGGGAAAAAGTAGATACCATTTGCTTTCATTTTGTGTTAACTTGTTCAGATAAGTGATTAAAAGGATTATATGCTTGCTAGCTACTAGTGAAGTTTAAATGAATGTTTTGCCTTACTAGACTGAGTATTTATTTTTGAATTAAGAATTCTTTTATTAAACACTGGGTTAAAAGTTTATCCTTTCTGCATTAGTTACTTACTTCTGACTAAAGTACTCTAGTTATATGTCTACAGTATGTTTCGAGCAATGGGAACTAATGATGATCTTTAAAAGAATTGATGCTTGAATTTGGGAAGAAAGATACAACTTCAATGAAAGATTGTTTGATTAGTTTTATTTATTTTGCTTAAGGAAAACAAAAATTCAAGTGTGGGGATGTTGATAAAGGCATATTTTACTCATATTTCATTGCATGATTTGTATTGAATTATTATTAATTGAATAGAAATCTTAAAGAAATGGTTTACAGGTGTTCATGAATGGTCTCCCTACAATGAGTGGGCAAGCCCTGTCCTCTATAATGTCAAGAACCACAAAATCTATCGGAATGGAAAATTTATCAACTTTCACTAAAACATCTTTCACTATTCTAATTGGTTTATTTATAGATTGATCCATTAACTGGATCGTCATGGAAGTGAATTTCATGTCTTCCAAATTCAACTTCCTGAAAACAAAAAGAGGCATTAAGTTATTGCTAGCACCAAGATCACATAAACATTTGAGAAATTAAACACCATTATCATTGCATAGTTGTTGACACTCTTACTGACCTGCCTAAAGTTATTCTTATAATGCAATACAATGAAAATTTGCAACTAGTAGAAGATGAAGTTAGGGTCTCCTATGCTTGGAAACCACCTAACATGAAACAAAAAGAAGTATGGAAGCCTATAGGAAAGGTGTTTAGCACTGGAATTTTTTCTGAATTAATGCAAGAGAATGTGAATCTGAATTCATCTCTCCAAGCTTTTGAGGCTTTAAACTCTAAAACCTTACAACAAACTCTCATAGTTCCTTCTAATTCACTTAGCAAGAATCGACCCAAGAACTTTGTAAAAAATTCATCATCATTCAACACCTTATCTAGTGTGGAAACATGTGTACCAAGTTTAAAAGATGTTTTTAAACTAGTTTCTACAAACCCAATTCCAGAAGTTCCTAGAATTGAAACTTCTTAAGCCAACATATGTATTACGTCTGATACTCCTGCAGTACTTGTAATTGAATCCTCTCTTGTTAACATCAGTACTACTTTTATTACTCCTACAGTATCTGTGATTGAATCATCTTATGATAATATCTGTACAATGTCAGAAAAACTTGCATAACATGTTTATCCTTGCAGTGAATCAACTCTGACTTCCCCACTTGAAGATGAATTACAGCCAGCCTCAAGAAGGAAATCAGGTAGAAGGAAGAAACTAGATTCTTCTATTATGAAAAAAATGATATTCTCTTCTTGGAATATCAAAGGTTTGAATTCCCCTATAAAGCAATAAGACAATAGGAATTTTGTTACTATTAATAATGTATCTCTTCTTGGTATTTTGGAGACCGGAATAAATCAAAATCATTGTGTTATCCTGAATTTGTTTCCCAGCAGTTGGAGGGCCATTTTTAATTCAGGTTCTCATCCAAATAGAAAATTTTTGCTAATCTATAACTCGGATGTGCTTCACCTTCTAAATTCCTTTATTTGTGATCAACTCATACATCTAGAAATCAGAATTCTCAGTAGTAACTTGCTCCTATATTTAAGTGATTTATTTTTTCAATCATGCTTATCAAAGAACTCACCTCTAGAATAAGCTAAAAATCATTCATCAAAGGATCAACTCTCCTTGTATTCTACTTGGTGAATTCAATGCTACTATACATATTCATAAAGCTGATGGGAATTTCTTAAATAGACCTCGATATGAAGACTTGAAACATTGCACAGATGCAATTGATGTCAGTAATCTACCAAGATGTGGAAACTATTTTACATGGAGTAACAAACATAAAGACTCTACTTTCGTAAGGAAAAGGCTGGATAGGGGCATGTCTAACTCGAAATTGACATAAGTTTTTTCCTAATTCTTATGCTTTCTTTCCTAATCCAATGATATCTGATTATTCTCTTGTACTAATTTTCTTAGATTCAACCATATTGAACAATTTTTCAATGAGTATGGAAGGTTTCAAAGATGTTGTCAGGAAAGGAATGAGCTCATTCAACTCAGGTTCTAAACAATTTCAGTATGCCAGAAAACTTAGCAGTGTTTGAGAGGAAATTAAATTCTTACATAGAGATAATATTGGCATCATTCACCACTTATTAAATATTTCTAGAGAAGCCCTAGGTAAGGTACATAATGAGCTGAATTTGGATCCTACCAATCCCTTATTACAACAATCTGAACTTCAAGCCTCTTCTAATTATATTAAAGCAACTGCGTTTGATTATTCACTATGGAAGCAAAGGTTTATAAACAAATGGTTAGCATAAGGTGATAGAAACTCAGCTTTCTTTCATAGATCTTTCCAAGTGAGGAAATCAGCCAACAGAATTGTATCTTTGATGTCTAATGGTACTTAACTCCACTCACAAGCTGAATTTATTTATAAGGCTGTTAGACACTTTAAGCATCTTTTAGGCTCTCGGTCCTTAGCCTCCTCTTCTAGCAAACTCCTTGATCAAATTATTCCACAAAACATATCCTCAAGTGAAGTTGAATTTTTATCATCCACAATTACTCCTTCTAAGATTGAATTGGTAATTAAGTCTCAAGCTCAATGCAAAGCCCCTGGTCCATAAGGTTTTAATATTCTATTCTTTTATTAGAATTGGAGCATTATGATTGGAATTGTTATAGATGTTGTACAATAGTTCTTTTGTAACAAAGCCTTATTAAAGGAGCTCAACATAACTTTTATTACATTGGTTCCCAAAAGGAAAGGTCATCAATCTCTTAATGAATTTTAACCTATATCTTGCTGATCATTCATTTATAAGATCATCTCCAAAATAATAGTAGAAAGGCTCAAAAGAGTACTACCAGGTCTGGTGGATGTCTCTCAATGTGCTTACATATCATCTCCAAAATAATAACAGGAAGGCTCAAAAGAGTACTACCAGGTCTAGTGGATGCATGCCTCTCAATATGTTTACATTTCTGATAGGCACGTTAGAGGTAACATAGCAATTGCATAAGAACTTTTCAAACATTACAATAGAAGGAATGCTAGTAAGAATTATGCAATTAAGCTGAATTTTCAAAAGGCCTATGATTCGGTGGATTGAAATTTCATTCTCAACTTGCTAAAAGTTTTTGGATTTCCTTGTATCTTTATTGACTAGATTCACCAATGCATCTCAGTTGTTTCTTACAAAATTTTAGTGAATTATCAAGCTTCTCCTCGTATTCAAGCTGCTAAAGGTATTAGGCAAGGTGATCCTATTTTACCTTACCTGTTTGATTTAATTTATGTCGTACTTACCAGGCTGATTAAAAGAACTACTTTAAGGAACTGCAACTTTAAATTTCATGCAAAATGCAAGAAACTCAACATAATCAGCCTCAATTTTGCTGATGACATTTTTATCTTCACCAAAGCTGATATTAAATCCATCACTCTTATCTCCAAGGTATGCAAAATGTTCACTTCCTTATATGGTTTGTCTATAAACTCCACAAAATCTACCTTTTATATATATCAGCTAGTGCTTCTTATTTGTCCACAAGAATATCTAATATCACAGGCTTCAAAATTGCTCAACTTCTTGTTACATACCTTGGTGTTTCTATCTATTCCACAAAACCAACATTTATGGATTTCAAGCCCCTTCTTTGTAGCATTAAGAACATTACTGAAAGATGGTGCTCCAAAGCTTTATCTTTTGTAGGCAGATATCAACTGATCAATTGTATTTTGATATCTTTGTCTTGTTATTGGGCCTCACATATCATCTTTCCTTGTGCAGTCATTAAGGAGATTGAGAAACTATTCAAGAATTTCCTATGGAAAGCTAATAGTAGTGGAAGCTTTAAAGTGAAATGGTCAAAAGTTTGTTTACCTAAAAGTTGTGGTGGTTTAAGCATTCTACCCATCAAACTTCTCTGGTCAATTCTTCTTACCAAGAGACTCACTAAATCAAGGATCAAAGTTTGTGGAATATCAGACAATCATCCAACTATTCTGCTCTTTTTAGCAATTTGCTCAAATTCAGAGAAGTGATTAAGAGTCACTGTAAACACATAGTTCATTATGGTAAATCCACATACTTTAGGCAAGATCTTTGGACTCCATTTGGTCCTCTCTCCTTAATATTGGATTCCATTTCTATCTATCTACACACTAACATCAAAGTTACAGATGCATTGGATCTCTTGAATGGTTCATTATCTAATAACTCATTAGCAGTAACCTTATTTTTTTATGTTGCGCTTGATTCCTCTACATACGATGTGATGAAATGGTTGCCCACATCTTCAGAAAAATTTACTAATCCATGTTGTTGGAATTTATTCAAAGGCTCTAACCTACAAGTTTTTTGGTACAAGCTAATTTAGTTTAAACATAATTCACCATACAAATCCTTCGTTACATCAATTAGGAACAAGTTAATAACTTTGAATAGGATCGTTCATTACACATACTTCACTAATTGATGTTGTTTATGAAAATCTTTCGCTAAAAATTATTGATCATTTGTACTTCCAAAGTCAGTTCAGTAAATATCTTTGGAATCTTATAATTCAACTATGTCATTTATGTCAATCTCCTAACTCATGGTCAGAAATCATTACTTGGAGTGTTAAGTTGCAGGTGAACATCAAAGAGATTTATGGATTTATAAAATTGCTTTCACATATATTGTAGCAACTATTTGGGAAGAGAGAAACAACAAGACTTTTTTGGTAATTCCACATCCACCAAAGAGGTTATTTTTCAGACATTATTCAACAAGACCAGTAACCATGTCATTGTTCAAAGAAATGACTCTTACATCATCTCACAAAGCATAATAGCATGGAGAATTTGATAGTCCTTCCTATTTTGTCATATTTGCTAATTTGTCAAATTTAGTTATTTTGTGATACTGTGATCATTTTGTTTTGTAATAGTTAGATATGATCAAACATATTGTATCTTAACTCTTACTTATTAATTCAATTTCTTTTTATTTTTCAAAAAACAACACCCTTCACCACAATTTTTAAAGACATAATCTTACCAATAGTCATTTTTACCCTTACAACATGATGTATGAGTTTCTTGACAACCAATATACCTAGCTCATTCTGTCATCTTGAACAACCTGAATAACAAAGTTTAAACTCATTAATTTCTTTTGCTTTAGCTCCCGTCCACCTTGTCTCCTAGATGCACGCTATATGAATCTTATATTTGCCTAAAGTCTCCACTAATTTTAAAAACTCCTTTGTAATTGTCCCGATGTTCGAAGAACCTATCTGTAACCTGTCAACATATTTTCTTCTTCTAAACCCAAAACTCACAGAAGGATTAGCCCATGTTCTATCATCATAAGTCAAAGTCACCACTCCTACCCTAATGCCTAATATAAGCTAAAGAAGACAAGTCTAACAAGCCCCAAAACTACTCTAATAATACTCAAGAAAAAGAACAAAGATTGATATTGAATTTCAAAATAGGAGTCGCAATAAACAGATGTGACAACCTTAAGTACACACGAATGAACGTCAATCTAAATTAAAAGGTCCAAAATCAAACTACTAATAGCAACTAGATATCTGCAAAATACTAAAACAAAATACTAAACCGTTAAAATTGACTAACAAAATATTAAAAACTATGAACAAAAATGAACTTAAATTTTTTAATCGATAGATAAAGACTGAAAATTGAAATCCTAGCACCTAAAGAGCGATGCATCAACCTAGAATTAACACAATCTGAAACCAATTACAAGTACATCTAATAGAGAGAAAAAAAATTGAGATACTAATTACTCAAATAAAGGAAATAACCAAAACGATCTAATTTATTTAAGATGCCACACACCAACTTTATATTTTCTTACCGTATTTAGCACCATTGTCCAAAAATGTCTCTATTATGGGACTCACTATGAATCAACCTTTAGAAATGCAAGGTCAAAAGTTCTTCCTTTTACTTCTTGTTCATACAAGAAATACTCCAAATCTTGCAATATTAAAAGTCAGTAAATGCAATGCTTATAATAAGATTAAAAAATTCCAACAAAAATATTCTTAAAACTCATAATAAAAAAAAGGCGAATAGGAGGGAGAGACCCTTTCCTTCTTCATACGGCTAGTTTCCAAAAAAACTTGTTTGAGATATAAGTCGTCAATGATAGCAACAGAAGACAGCGTCGGCATAAGCAGAGACGTCAAAACCTAAATCCAGCAACCTCTCATGACTACGTTGCGAGATATGGGTTGAAGCTCTCGACAATCTCATAAACGTTGGAATACCAATTTACGTATAACTGTAATATTTCAAGTGATACAAGCTAAAACTCGGTCAAAAAAACCCCAGAAACGTAGGTGAAGATCCGAGCTCAGAGAGCAGATATTGGGATTTTTTATTGCAAAGACACATACACTCCAAAGATAGCAAATCCTCAATGAAGCTTCGATGACTTCGTGGCAATGACGGGCTGACGATCGGTAGTGAGTGGTGACAACTTCGACGAAAGATGAGTACTTTTATATACAAATTCAAAACAAAACAAAATGCTCCTAAGCTTAGATCTGAGCAGTAGAGATGAAATCGTAAATGCGTCAAAGAATAATAAGAACTAAAGAAAAACGGTGACATCATTTTTTGGCCAATATAAAGATGTATCAAACTAAAATCATAAAACAAGATCTCTTCTCCGCTTGCAAATCAAGGCACATCTGAAGTGATTTGTCGGAGAAGGATTAATTATTTGTAAAAAGTATTAACCTAAATAGTAATAATATTTGTTTCAAAATCGATACTGCCTGAATAATGGGGACCCAGGCATGACAACAGCACGCATAGTCCCAGCTTCACCTGAGAATTTCAATCATAAAAGTCGACTAAAATGACAGCCCGATGGATGTGGAATTTTAAGAATTAGGCAGTGCCTAACGTAGTATTACACAACATGTGCAAAGACAAAGTATTAAAGTGGTGGTGAGTCTGGACAACCGCTTGCTCTCCATGACATACAACCACAAAAATAATGTCGAGGTTCGATTGTCAATTGTCATTTTCATCATCCACGTATAGCTTGGAAAGTCACTGTATCCACTCCTCACTCGCCTAACCAAAACCCTAATCAACTTCAAATCACTCTACTTCGAGGGCCCAGCACCACAAATTTCCATTCAATCTTTACCATGTGACCGTTACTGGCACTAACACGCTTACGGTTTATTCATAAAAGGCCTCAGGCCTGCCCGGTGTTACAACTTGAATTACAAGGTTAATGTTTTAAATGCCAATAAGTGGGGCATTCATCGAGTGATGGAGTGCTTACATAAAGTCGTCTTCCATCTCTTGCAAGGATTTGCTTGCTGAAGCAATCTGTTTGTTGGATGTCATCTTTTCAGACACCATCAAGCCTTTGTAGCTCCTTATTTCGGCTTGTCTTTCTTTTTCAAGCCTTTCCATTTCCTCACGTCGTTTCTGTGAAGTGAAATTTGAGATTTTTGTTAACACTTTAAGAACTTAAACACTCATAACTCCAAACAGAGTGCTACTCGGACCAAGAGCTAGAAAGTGATCAGTTGCAAATTAGTAAACTGACAGACCAATTTTGTATTTATGTATACCATTTTGATACTGGAGGGGTATACATCTACAGGAATATCTTATGTCAAGTTTATCAATATTTTCAAGGGTTTTGAAAGTTTCCTGTTCAATCATGGCTGGGGAAACCACGAGATTGAAACATATGAAGCTGGCACAGACAGGAGAAATAGTTCATACTTAAGAATAGAAAATAGAAAGGAAGATATTTAACATACCTTCTCTCTCAACTGAACCTTCCGCTCTGCTTTTTCTGCTACAGTGACAGCTTCCCTCTCAGCTGAAATTGTAGAGGTTAAAATAAATAACGATTAGTATGGACATGATAAAAAAACATATGCATGTGTACGCAACACATAATTTAGTAATAAATCAAGTCAAGTAACAAGGTTGATTGACACCTTGGACTACTAACCTTTCAAATCTGGTTTTCTTTCAACTTTTGTCTTGTTCAATCTATTCACAATTTCATTTATCCGCTTCTCCACTCTCACAGTTCGAACCTGAATCATACAAATAAAAAATTATAAGAATATCAACAAGCCATATGCATTATCAATTGTGTTTAGGAAACTAAAAAATGAACCATGAAACTGGACAGCTCACCATCTTATGGTTGTGGAAGCCAACTTGGCCAACATCCATGGAAGCAGTTTTCTTCAAATTAGACCATGGGGTGTAAACAACATCAATGTTATTCACCTTGTTGCCTGTGATATGGAAGGCATAGAAGTCAGAAAATTATGTCAAAACAAAATCAGAAACTCAGAAGTTAGAATTTAAAGCAAGGGAGAACAAAGGGAAAACCATTAAACTAAAGTGGTGAATTAAATATGCCTTATACCTTATGGCAGTGAGGTGAATTGTTCTTGTCAAACTAGAATATTACTATTAATCTTGTCTGATCCTTTAAACTCATGAGAAGTAGGAGAATCTTTTTCTCATTATTATTTTGTATCTCAAAATTGTGCCCCTAGAAGTAACAGTGTGTACATTCAACAAGAAGAAGTTTTGAAAAAGTTAAATAACTAAATCTATGTCACGCAGAATCTATTGTTAAGAGCACCTTGGATTGAATTTGCCTTGACGAGTTGAGCACAATCCTCCAATACACCTTCATTTATATTATCAATTGTCTGACCTTTTTGCAGTCTTAGATAAACATGGGCAGAAGACATTTTATCCACATGAAACCTAAGCAAGAAAACCTCATCAAAAAAGAGGATTTTGAGCATCAGGAAGCAAAAAAAGTGAGAGAAAAAAAAGGAACAGTTTAGGTCTATGTTCAAAATAATTCGAAGCATTTTAGACGAAAAAGCGCTTCAAAACGAACAACATATCCATAAGGCCATGGATAATGGCAAATATTTTCATTAAAAAAACCAAAATCCTTATGGATACAAAACCCCAACGTTGTGTTAGGTTCCACGTACTAATGCAACATAAGAACCCCAAATATGTTGACCTTTCTAATCAAGCTTTCACTAGTTTCGTAATGAAATATTTGCTTCCTGCTATCAAGAAGTTAGTCAATCTCCTCTCCCTGTTCACTTTCGTCTCCAAACACCATTTTTTTCAGACCTAACTATTTTCTTCTCAGATTATTTTCTCCTCTCATCTTACATTCATTTTCTCATTTTTTTCTTAACAGAATCCTTATCTCCACACAAATACTAACCTCATTACCTCTCATTTCTCATTTTCGGACAGATCTAACATTTTTCATATTTTTCTCTTAAACTTACATTTTCAGAACATGCT
>JANIMX020000521.1:4565282-4577355 GCA_024582655.2 Erythroxylum kunthianum
GTATTAAGATTTGGCAAGAAAGGGAAATTGAGTCCGAGATTCATTGGTCCATATGAAATCCTGAAAAGAATTGGACCAGTAGCTTACCAATTGGCATTGTCAGCGTGATCGTTTTCCTCTTCAGTTTGGAGGAGATCTGAGATCGTTAGGATCGTCAAATCAGACTCGAAAAGTCGGGATAGAACCGAAATCTTGTAATTCACATTTCTTCGTTTATTTCCCTTTCACGTTGCATCCTGAGCATTTAATAAGGTTTACTCTGCATGTTTACAAACTCATCTTGTATGTACCTATGTGAGCATCCACTTGTTTAGAACCCTTGCTGATGTTACAGGAAATTGAGGTTTAAGGCAAGAGACTGCTAACTGAGACACGTTCACATAAATTTGATGATTTGGTGAAAAAGGTTCCATACCTTATAATTGATGATGACTGTTTTTAATATGCCATCTCAGCTTTTACCTTGGGTTTCATCTTATAGTTAAGTTACTCAGATTTCAATGCAATGATCATAGTATGTTTCGTTCCTCTAGAGGATGTGGTTGTTTTACCCTCTGCCCAAACTGTTCTTCAATATACAAGCAACTGGCAGGAAAGGAGCGTGGAGAGTGGAAGTAAAACCTTAAATTTGTGTAATTAAAAAAACCACTATTTAAGGTTGTCTTTTGTTTGTGATCTAATAACTATTGAATCTGATCTGTTATTAATAATCTAAGGAGGCATCATTCCTAATATCACACTCAAAGATATAGAGAGGCCCACATCATCATTTTGTGTTCTTAATTTTTGACTTGAGTGTCAATGAAATTTGATGTGAAACCCAAATTTAGGAATCAGAATAGGCAGGACTATATTCCTCAAAAAAATTAAAAAAAAATTGGCAGGGCTATTCCAATGGAAAAGTTACAAATGTCTACTTTTTTTTATAATAAAATAAAAAAATGGATAAGATCTAGTAATCCACCACTAAAACTAAAAACAGTTTGTGTTAAATCATTGTTGCTTAAATTAGCCGTCTTGGTTTTATTGGGTCAAGAAATGAAATCAGGTACCTTGTTAGCCCACTGAACTTTGGTTATTTATTCGACTACACCTATCTCACTTTCTTGTGCCAATATTGGTCACTTTACAGCTTTTTCTTACACCCATTTTGTGGATCTATTATGAGCCAATTTCAATCTTGTAAAGAATAATTTATAATTTATTTGTAATACAATCTTATAAATAAAATACCTAATTTGATTCCATATATATATATATAATGATTTAAAATTTAGTGTTATAATTTATTGTAAATGACTTGGTAAGTTTGTATAAATACTACACTATTTTATGCAAAGTTCATTAATGATGTTAGAGTTTGTAATTTAATTAAGTTAACCTTGAGGAGAGGGTGGGGTTGTGGTTGTATTGCCATCATATCATCATATCACCTCCTCCTGTCATCATCTCCACCTACCCTCAACCACTTCAAATTTCCTTCTTAACTAACAAAAATAAACATTTTGTACTTTACTTCGTCTTCTTCTATACTTGAATTCATGACCTACTCTTGGGCTACATTTTATACATTAAGGACAAATTATAATGATTCAAGAGGAGTTTATCTCTACATAAATTGAATCTACAAACTTCATCACTCTCAAATGTGGTTTTAATGACTTTTTATCTTCCTTGATTAAACCAAACGAAAGGGCGATTGGATTAGGATATAACATCAATGGAATATAATAAGATTGTAAGTGAAGGTGGGGCATAAAAAAAACACACAAGTAGGTGCAATATGGTACTCAAGTGGCCCCAAGAAAAAGGATTTATATATATATATATAATATTACCATTTGTAATTGTTTCAACTGAAGTTGGGCAGTTAGTGTTGTAAGTGAGCCAATGTCCAATACCGAAGTGACAAATTCTCTATCTGTCCCCACACACTTTTTCTTAAATTAATAAAAAAATCATAACATGAATTTTATATTCCCACCATTACCCTTCTCTATCTGTTTGACCTTCTCATGTTCAGAACCAACAACATAAAAACAGAACATCGTCATAGACATATACACCTCGCTCTGTTTCATACCACCAACCTTCACTTGTATTCTACATCGGCCTCTGATGGCCATGCCTATAGAAACTAGCACCTGGGATGGCGTGATAGATATAACCAAGGCTTCCCAAGAAAAGGGCAGTGATCCTCTTCTTTGGGCTCTGCAGATATCTTCCAACTTAAGCTCCTGTGGATTTTCCTTGCCATGTACAGAGCTTGCTGAGGTGTTGGTATCCTATATTTGTTGGGATAACAATGTACCCATTCTATGGAAATTTCTTGAAAAGGCGTTGCTTCTCAAGATTGTGCCTCCTTTCATGGTTCTTGCTCTGCTTTCAAACAGGTTCAATTTCCTGTTTCAGACTCTCGTGCCTCCTTCTTTAAACATGCCCTTGGTATGTTCATCCTTGGGTTTTCTACGTTTAGTCCCATGTTTATTAGACTAAGCATAAGTTGGTAAAAGTTTGAGTCTTTTGCTGTTTACTTTACTGGATTTATGTATAGGTTGACTGATCCAATTTTTTGTATCAAGCTCTGTGAGTAGTTTAGATCAAAGACCTTGCAATTGTGCATACTATCACCGTGAAATCATTCTGCTTTCTGTTTCTCTTTTCTTTATTCTGTACTTGCTTCCGTTTGACCCTTGTTTGTTTTGTCCATTCTCTGGCCTTATGTTAAATTGATGTAATGGAAAGTGAGACATGATAATTGATTAACCTTTCCTAAGTTTGTGGATTAACAAGCGAAATCAAGCTGAATATCTCAAGAGTTTTTTCATTTCCCCACATAGTGAACTAGGTGTTGAATATCGCGATTGAATTTTTGTACAGTTCTCATGCCGTAGAGCCATGACATTTCGCTTAGCTTAAAGTTTCTCTCTGAAATAATGCTAAACGATGCCTTTGTCTGTCCTTGATTTCTTGTCTTCTATTGGGGTATGTAGAGTCATTTTGATAAATATGATTGATGTTTACTTTATATTTCTTTTACATTTTATGGGATATGGAGGCATTTAGGCCAGTCACAAAGCCTACATTGCATACCATCATGCTTTACAGTTTGATTCTGACATGAACTTGGGAGCGTTATTCCAATCTTCGTTCTCAGTACTTAATGTTGATACAATTATTAGTTCATTCTTTAATTTCCCTTCCTCTCTTCTAGTTGTATGTTTCATATAAGGATCATATTTTTTATTTTCTCCACAGGGTTATTCCATGTCGACATTCCCGGCCTGTCCCCTACAGACTTTATCTGGAACTTGTTAAGAGACATGCTTTCCAGATTAAATGTCAGATCAATTGTCCCAACTATGACAAGTTAGTTCTGCAATTTTTTTCTACCTGTATTACTTAATATTGCATAAGTACCTCATTTAATATCTTGTAGCTCTACATTGTTCATTTTCTGGTCTTCAATCCAACAGCAAATTAATCTCCTTGATCATATCTTATATGCAGTCATCTAATCATAGAAGGTAGGAAACAATTTAAGGATGAGACCTCTTTCAACAAAAGATCAATGAATGGAAGTTTCAAGTTCACTTGTATAACTCATCCCATGTTTATGAAGTCTGAATCCGATTTTATTTTCAGTATCTGTTCAAATAATACTATATCTGCTGAATTTCCACACATATTGATATGTAATGCTACTTTTCAGTTCCAAAATCTTGAGTTTGAATATGAGTGCAATTGTGATGCACCAGTGTGTGTGTGTATATATATATATATATATATATATCTTATAGTTCCCTGATGATGAGCTGCGTCCATTGAGTATAGACTGACGTTTGATGTTTCTTGGATAGGATAAGCCTGACAATTTTTTTTCCATCACCTCTGTACAGGATCATGAATTTAATAGATGTTGTCCTGCATCTTTCCCAGAATTTTGGTTCTGGGATTCTTGTGGTTGAGTTTATTCTTGCAATTGTGTGTCAGTTTCTAGATGCTTCATTAGATGATGAGGGGCTGCTGGACCTTACCTCTGAGAAGTCTAACTGGGTATCAAAATCTGAAGAAATGGAAATAGATGATACTGATGGGAAGAATGCTGAATATCGTGCAAAACTGCAAAACATGAATACTGTAATGGCTATTGAGATGATTGGGAAATTTCTGAAAGATAAATTAATCTCAAGGATTCTGCAGTTGACATGCTGCAACTTGTATGTTATACTGTGACAATTGCTTCCTAAAACCTCCAGATCAACTACAGTTGTCTGCGAGTAAAAGCACATGCAGGCAATTTACACTGACTGTTTCAAGTCTTCTTTATCACACTAAACCAAATATCAGTTGGAAATTGCGTTCAGAATTTGGAGGGTGTTTTTCTCATTCTGTAGTCAGCTCCCTGAATTGCTTTGCATTCGAATAGTTTTAGCGATTATCCCTTTCAAAAAGTTGCAGCTACTGCATATCCTTATAACTACATTGATTCCACTGTTGATGTTTGGCTGATGTGAACTTTTCATTCTCACTTTTCCTTGTTACTTCTATCAGGCGCATGCATTGGATAAGGTTCATTCAAAGATTACAGATACTTGGAGCGAATTCATCAGCAATAAGAAATTCAAAATTCCTAACTGCTGAGGATCTTCTGCAATTGACTTCAGATACTGATATAGAATTTCCTGATGAATCCAAAACAAATTCATTGCAAAAGTTTCATGCAGTTATGGCTTTTAAATCTCCTGTTTCTTCAGCTGGCCTCTGTAATGGAGCAAGTCGTTCTGCTCTTTGGCTTCCTCTTGATCTTGCATTAGAAGATGCAATGGATGGTTATCAAGTTAATGCTACAAGTGCTATCGAAATTATAACTGGTAGGACCACATTTGGTTGCGTTTCAGCTATGTTTTAATTGAAACTTTGTCCGGTTCTTACAGAATAAATATTAGCGAGTAAATTTGAATTTTCATGTTTTTGCAGGTTTAGTTAAAACACTTCAAGCAATAAACGGTACCACATGGCATGATACTTTTCTAGGACTTTGGATCGCAGCTCTTCGTCTTGTTCAGAGGGTTAGAATTCTTAGCATCTATACTCTGAAATAACTTGGGTTGAAATCCAATGATAACAGGAATGAATTGAAATTTTTTAAAACATTCAAATTGTCATTGTCCCGATACTCTATTGTAAGTAAGTTCAAAAAGATTTCAAATTCCTTGTTCACCAATATAAATTTTGTTCTAGTGGAATTTCAGTTTAGCATCATCAAATTTATTTAGAAACTATTAGTGCTTAGATTTTGAAGAGCTTATACTTGTCATTTCAAAAGCTTGTTTCTGCAACTCACAATAGAACTTTCTTACTTTTTTTAGGAAAGGGATCCAATAGAAGGCCCCATCCCTCGCCTAGACACTCGCTTGTGTATGTTACTGTCTATTGTGCCCCTTGTGATCGTGGATCTCATTGAGGAAGAGGAAAATGAGTCTCTGAATGAATCAGAATGTTGCTTGACAAATAACTGGAAAGAAAAAAGGGTTCCAGGAAAGCGACGAAATGATTTGATCTCCAGCTTACAGTTGCTTGGTGATTACCATGGTTTGCTAAGTCCACCCCAGACTGTTGCCTCTGCAGCAAATCATGCTGCTGCAAAGGCCATGTTGTATGTTTCAGGCATCAATGTTGGGAGTGCATATTTTGAGTGCATGAGCATGAAAGACATGCCTACCAATTGCTGTAAGTTATTATCCTACCTATTTTCTGTTTTAGATTGTTGTAAATTGAGAATTTGATCAATCCAAATCTTTTCCACTTAAATTGGTTTTCTTGTCCATTCCTTAGTCATCTGAGGTCATTGTTCAAGGAAATATTATGAGCAATATGGTATAACCTTGGACTATTTGAAATTTTCTTTTTATTGGAAGTGCTTATTACTCAATACTGCTTAGCTTTTTCCAATGTTGATGTTAGTTGTCAGGTATTACCTTCAGTCCCATCTTTCATGAAATGTAAAACTGATGCCATATTATGGTCCCTGTGGACCATATGACCACTTGTTTCCTATGAGCTTTTCAGGGACTTCCTAACCTGAGTTTTATGCCATGGCTTTCAGCTGGAAACATGCGGCACCTGATTATTGAGGCTTGTATTTCCAGGAATCTATTGGACACATCTGCATATTTATGGCCAGGATATGTGAATGGACGCATCAACCAATTACCTTACAATGTGCCTGCTCAGGTACCTGGTTGGTCATCATTCATGAAGGGGGCTCCACTAACTCCAGTAATGGTCAATGCCCTGGCTTCAACTCCTGCTTCAAGGTGCACTTATGTTCACACTTCGCTCAAAGTTAATACGGTTTATTTGTCCTTTTAAAACATTGATTTTATTAAGATGGTTGCATTCCAGTGTGCTTACACCTGTTCTGGGCTTGCCTTTGGTTTATGACTTTACTTTGTGTTTTTAAAACTTTCCAATTACTTTTATCCCCATAAAACTCTTATATGGTCTGGTGAAGAACTTTGTATACTGCAAGGCTGTAGCTTTATAATATATCTGTTATGGATTCCATGATCATAAACAATTACTTTTCAATGTCATATCTCATGTATTTTGATGGATTTGTTCTATCATATGACCAGTGATTGAGTCATAATATTTTTTTTTCTATGCTGGATTCTTGAACATGATCATAGTATCTTGAAAAACATTCCAAAAATTAAAGGAATAGAGATGTCTAAATCTAAAATATGATTGTAACCAGAACTACTCAAATGACCGTTCTTAGATACTGTATCTCAGAAACTCTTAAAAGACCATGACTGGTTCAATGTATACAAAAGACCAGGGGATGAAGTCTCATTAAATAAAGTTGACTTATTCTGTAATTTAATTAAACTTGGCCTGGTCTTCAGTTACTCCTTTTTCTTTCCTGAAGCCAGGTATATCAGATGCTCTTTTTTGTAAATTAACAAGGCTAAAGCAACTGAAATAAGCTCATGGATTTGATGGAAGCTTAGCAGAACTTGAGAAAGTATTTGAGCTTGCAGTCAACGGATCAGAAGATGATAAGATATCTGCTGCTACAATTCTTTGCGGGGCTTCTCTTCTTCGGGGTTGGAACATACAGGTATGGGGAAAGATGTTTAAGTGCACTTCCAATCTATTATACTAACTGGACTTGGACTATAAATTTGTTGCAGTTGTTTTTTCTTTCTTTTCTTTTGGGGTATAGAAATGGTGTTGTGCATAAATTGACTTTGATTCACCTGCAGGAACACACTGTTAATTTCATTACCAGATTGTTGTCGCCTTCACTTCCTTTGGATAAGGCTGGGGATGATAATCATTTTATCAACTATGCTCCAATCCTGAATGTACTCATTGTTGGGATAGCATCAGTTGATTGTGTTCAGGTTTTCTCGCAACATGGCTTGGTATGATACTCTTCCACTGATGTAACATTTCAGCTACTTTGTTGGACGCAATTTCACCATTGGTAGACAAAATACTTTTGATCGCAATTGTTGCATCTCATTGTTCTTATTGCCCCTGGGAAGTGAAAAGTGAAGGATGATTTCATTTCAAGTGGTTTAGGGATTACAGAATTGTTTTGAGATTTTTTATAGAAATGGAACATGAAACATGATTAATATAAGATGCATTTTCTTGCAAAAAGGCCTTTCGTTTTCACAATTTGGTTGAGCAAGTTCTATGCTATTAGAAGGTATCATAATTTTACAACAGTGACATACAGAGAGAGCAGCGTAAGGGTAAAGGCTGATGGCAGAAAGGAGAAAGTTACAATGTCTCAAATGGAATCTGTTGGATTTGTACTCTGTTGAGATTCAACTGATCAAGTCTGTCAAAAAATGAAAAAAGAAAACCTTTACCTTGTTTTCTGCTTAATAATTCTTTAATAATTTCTCTTCTTAAGGTAAATGAAGTTGTTAGTTAACGGGATACTTGTTTGGTCTGTGAACTAATTTCTCCTTTTATTTATTCCTTGCCAGATTCCACAACTTGCATGCTCCTTGATGCCAATCTGTGAAGTTTTTGGTTCATGCGTACCTGATATATCTTGGACTTTGCCCACAGGGGAAGAAATATCTGCTCATGCTGTGTTTTCAAACTCATTTGCGCTTCTTTTGAAACTATGGCGGTTTAATCATCCCCCTCTTGAACATGGAGTAGGAGATGTACCCACGGTTGGATCCCAGCTAACTCCTGAATACCTTCTATTGGTGCAAAATTCCCATCTAGTAACTTCTGCAAACATCCTGAAGGATCGAAACAAGACAAGGCTCTCAGCAGTTGCAACTTTATGTTCTGCCCAACCAGTTTTTATGGATTCGTTTCCAAAAGTGAAAGCCTGGTACAGACAGCATCAGAAATGTATTGCAGCAACTCTCTCTGATCTTGTTCCAGGAACTCCAGTTTATCGGACTGTCAATTTACTTCTTAACATGATGTTCAGAAAGATTAATAGAGGAAGCCAATCACTGACTACGGTTACTTCAGGAAGTAGTGGCTCATCTGGACCTGGAAATGAGGATTCTTCTCTAAGACCTAAGTTGCCTGCGTGGAACATTTTGGAAGCAGTTCCTTTTGTGGTTGATGCTGCCTTAACAGCATGTGCTCATGGAAAACTCTCTCCTCGAGAGCTGGCCACAGGTTTGTTGTGGGTAGTTTCCAATTAAAATTACGTAGACAAATTCATTGAGAACATCAAATTTTGAAGAGCTGCTACCTTCATGGTTATGCAGGGAAACATGGATGTTGCTGGTAACGTTTAACTATTTAATTCTTTAATGGGTGTAGGATAAATTATCCCTAACAAGCTGCAGTTTTATGGCTTGATAAACTTGAGAACTAAAAAGAGATGCATTGTATACCTTTTTACATACCAATCATGATCTAGTTGTCTTGCATAAAAATTCTGTGCAAATTATAGTGGCTTTAATGTGAAATCTTCTAAACTCTCAGGGCTTAAAGATCTTGCTGACTTTCTTCCTGCATCATTGGCAACTATTGTGAGCTACTTCTCAGCTGAAGTAAGCCGAGGAGTTTGGAAACCAGTATTTATGAATGGCACAGATTGGCCAAGTCCAGCAGCAAATCTATCCAACGTCGAGGATAAGATAAAGAAAATTTTAGCTGCTACTGGTGTTGATGTCCCAAGCCTTGCTGCAGGTTTTCATTTCTACCATATACATTATTGACGATTTTGTAATACTCATTTATCTGATAAACCTGCTTGTCAAGACATATAAAGAAAACCTGTAGTTTGGAGAAGATTCCATTCGTGTCACACAAAATAATTGTTAGCTAAAATGAATTATTGGGATCAGTAATCACAGGACTACAAGATTATTGTTTAAACTTACAACTTTATTGTCCATTTTCTTAGCTTTGTATTCAGTAACTAGATCTCCTACTGTAAACTATAGGACCTATATTGTTTAAAAAATTGTCTCTAGAATTGATTTGCTGCTGTTCTTCCACAGTTGAAGTATGTTTGTAAGGTTGGTTATTATTCTTGCAGGAGGAAGCTCTCCAGCCACACTGCCACTGCCTCTTGCTGCTTTTGTCAGTCTCACCATAACCTATAAAATTGACAAGGCCTCAGAGCGATTCCTAAATTTGGCAGGGCCAGCTTTGGAGTGCCTTGCAGCAGGCTGCCCTTGGCCTTGCATGCCAATTGTGGCTTCCTTGTGGACCCAAAAGGCAAAACGATGGTTTGACTTCCTTGTGTTCTCCGCATCTCGTACAGTCTTCCTTCACAACAATGATGCTGTCTTTCAGCTTCTCAAGAGCTGCTTCACTGCAACAATTGGTCTGAATAGTACATCTATCTCAAGTTGTGGTGGCGTTGGAGCCCTTCTTGGACATGGATTTGGTTCTCATTTTCTCGGTGGAATTTCACCTGTTGCTCCAGGAATTTTGTATTTACGTGTATATCGATCCATCAGAGACATTGTATTCATCACAGAAGAGATCATTTCTCTCATCATGTATTCTGTGAGAGAAATAGGATGTAGTGGGCTTCCTAAAGAGAGATTGGAGAAGCTGAAGAGAACTAAAAGTGGGCTTAGGTGTGGACAGATTTCACTTACTTCAGCAATGGCTCGTGCAAAGCTTGCAGCTTCACTTGGGGCTTCTTTGGTATGGTTATCGGGTGGCTTGGGCTCGGTGCTGTCACTGTTCAAAGAGACATTGCCATCTTGGTTCATAGCAGTTCACAGGTCAGAGCAGGAGGATGGCCCTGGAGGGATGGTTGCTATGCTCAGGGGTTATGCGCTTGCCTATTTTGCAGTACTTTGTGGAGCTTTTGCATGGGGAATAGACTCGTCATCATCAGCATCAAAGAGGCGTCCCAAAGTTCTGGCCATGCACTTGGAATTTCTAGCAAGTGCACTTGATGGGAAAATATCACTAGGCTGTGATGCAGCTACTTGGAGGTCCTATGTTTTGGGTTTTGTGAGTCTGATGGTGGGTTGCACTCCTCCATGGGTGCTTGAGGTGGATGCAGATGTTCTTAGGAGATTAAGCAATGGGTTGAGACAGTGGAATGAGGAGGAACTTGCTCTGGCTTTGCTGGGAATTGGCGGGGTTGAGACAATGGGAGCAGCTGCTGAACTAATTATCCAGAACCATTGCCTCAGTTGACTTTCTTTCTTATAATTTTCTGTATTTAGTAGGTTAAGAGTTTTTCATTTTTATGTATCATATGAATACAAGTTTTTCAGCGCTTGTGAAAGAGATATATGTTACCTCTCGTGCAACACAGGCAATATAATAGATCCATCTGCAATCAGACCGGATCCTGTATATTGATAAAATTATGTACTTTCTCTACACATCCTTATTTCTTCACAATTTTTACCATTGCATCTCCTTTCAACAATCGTCGAAACGACAGCTGCTTTGCTAATGACTCACACATTTGACTACCTATCTTACATTGCATGCACGCATGCAGATAATATAGCTAGGACCTTTTTCTTAATCAAATGGAGGGACTAGAACCCTTTGCTTCACTACGAACACCACTGTAACCAGGCAATCTCTGCATTGCCCTCCTCACCAAAAATGCCTCCTCCCACCTCCCTGCATCTGCATATATGTTGGATAAAAGAATTCTACTTCCTGCATGAGATGGTTCTAATCTTGCCACATTCTCAGCAGCTCTTTCTCCCACATCTGGATTCCCATGGGTTCTACATGCGGCTAATAGCGTACCCCAAATGACAACATCTGCCTTCATGGGCATGCTCCTTATCAACTGTTCTGCTTCTTGTAATCTTCCAGCTCTGCCCAAGAGATCCACCATACAACCATAATGTTTGATATCGGGATCAATATTATGTTCAGACTTCATGCTCCAAAAATATCTTTGCCCCACATCTACCAACCCAGCATGGCAACAGGCACTGAGGACTCCAATAAAAGTGATTCCATTGAGTTTTATACAGAGTCTTTGCAATTCTAAATATATCTTAAGAGATATGTGAGCATGTCCATGGATAGCCATCCCACAAATAATCGCATTCCATGGTGAAACTGTACAAGCCTTGTCTTGGATTTGATGAAACACATGTAAGGCAGTACTAACACTTCCACATTTGGCATACATGTCAATGACTGAAGCACTTAAATTGTCGTTTAATGGGATGGAGTTATGGTAAACGTAGTTATGAGCCCATCTTCCTTCTTCTATTTTGCCTAGTGCAGCAATTACAGAGAAAACACTAACCATTGTCACTTCATTTGGTCGAATCCCCCAAGCAATCATCTCATGGAAGAGGTCTAAAGCTATTTGAGGCTGATCATTTTGTGCATAACCAGAAATTATGGTACTCCATGAAAAAGTATCTCTCTCAGGCATCTCATCAAAAAAAATTCTAGCCTGGTCGATCATCCCCTTCCTTACAAAACCAGCAATGAGAGCATTCCAAGAAGAAATACTCTCTTTAATGCCTACTTCAAACTGCGTGTATGCCTCATTAATCCTGCCACATGATGCATAAAAATGGATAAGGGTTGCCTGAACAAAATCATTACAGTCTAAACC
>JANIMX020000521.1:5062956-5080902 GCA_024582655.2 Erythroxylum kunthianum
AGGATATGTATGAGAAATTGTGTTGAACATGATGCTCACAAGATGTTTGTCAAAATGCCTCAATGAATAAAGGAATAAGTATTGTGTGTACAACTTGTGAAGTTTGGTTAATTGATGGGTGAAGCTTTAAATGAGTAGAGTGATGTGTATAATGAGTTATGTTATATGTATGAATTGATGGTGATTATAAGTTATGCACTAAGTGTGAATTAGGATAAAGATGAGTGACATGAGAATATTGGTTATAGTATAGATAGCAATGCATAATTGGTGCAGTGGAGTGTTGAAATATTAAGGAAATGGAAAGAAGTTATCAAGTTAAAAATTCAGGTTTCAATTTGACCCTTTTCGTTCAGTCTATTTTTCATATACTTAGAGAACAAATTTGAAGAAACTTAAAGAATAAACATTGTAGGTATATGTGTGAACTGAATCACTATAAAATATTGTGACAAAATACTGAATCAAGCTCAAGTTATACACGTTTTTCTAAGTCTGCTCCTGACAGCCCATGTTTTGGAACATAGTAATACTTGCTAAATTTTAAGGACTTTAGAATTCGAATTTGGTGAAGCATAAAACATGAAAAATGTTTATTGATGTCTTGTTGATTTTCCTGGGAAATATTTTGTCTAGAAAATGTTTTGATAATAAGTTCTTGCAATTTTAGTATAAGGACATCAAAGGTGGAAAAAACGATAATGTAAGGAAGTGGATGACCAGTTGTGCATTTATTGACAATTTTGGTCTTCTTCACTCTTTTGGGCATAACTTCTTCTCTAGACATCCAATTGACCTGAAATTTATACCGTAAACTCCTCACATATTTTTCTTCCTCAGTAAAAGTTTTTGTTATTATGTGAATTCTCTAGGTCTCATGGTGTGATTGATAAGCTTCAAATGTTAAGTGGTGTTGGCAAATGAATGTCTTGTTATGAATGTATCTCAACATGGAATTTATGAGTTGTCTTGTGACTATGTAGTCAATGATGGACACTGAATTGAAGAAAGTATGGAAAATTCTATTGTTAGAAGTGCTTACATTGAATTCAATTAGGACTATAAAGTACTAAAGAAGGTAATGACTAAGTATTAAGTGATCTTGGATTGAATGAGTTATGGTATTGGAAGTGTTAAGTTGTCAAAATTTGGAGGATTGTTATGTTACGACAAGACTTGAACAAAGATGTGAAAATCATGCTCATTAAGTGTTTGATGATAGGCTTGAGTAAAATTGACATAAACTTTAATAAAGGCATCAGACTTTCATGATATTTGGAGTAAGCATGAAATTGTCTTCGATTAATGACTTATAGCTTGGATTGGTATTAATAAGAATGTGTTGTTTATGTGAGTGTCAAGTATGCCTATGGTGTCTTACGAAATAGTTGAGTGTGAAGGGAAGTGTTGGATCAAGGGCACGAAATGTATTGGATAATGCATAAGGAAGTGATATCATGACTAAAGTATGGAAAATCTTGAGGGATAGATCTTATAGCTTCGTAATTATTCTTATACACTTATGTATGATTGCCTAAGTATATATGATTGTATTTATGGTGTGCTTATGGTAGTTTATACTTATTTATACATGTTATATATGTATGTATGAGGGCTTGGGAGCTAGGGATCACAAGCTCATATCGACGAGAATCCAATTGAAGGAGTGCTTCAATTCAGGTCAGTCGGGGAACCCATACTTCTCAAATTCGATTTCGTATATGCTACGATAATGCATACATGATTGAATGTGAATGAGGAAGTTAGGAAATGCATGTTAGGTTGTGTTTGGTGCTTAAAAGTGTTGGTTTCACCATATTTTTGGCATCAAACTTAGCCATTGTTTTTGTATGAGTAGAATTGATTTAAATTATGTGTGGTTCTTGCATAAAGTTTGAGAACCGAAATGGTTTTGAATGAACCCGCACATATAGTGCAATTTATACAGTTTTATTGCATGCTACAATGTTTTACAATGATTATACACTTAAGGTTCAAAACATATTTTTGATTTTATGGAAAAGGATTGAAAAGATGTATATGCATCGCCTAGATTTAGTGTCAATTCATGATGTATATGTTTGACTGAAATGGATTTAGAGTCACAGTAAAATGTTACTCGTATCGGTTGAGGCCGGTACCGGAAGGCACAATGCCTTATTTTTCTTGTATATAATATTATCGTATACTTGATGATGATGTTTATTGGTGAGTAAGAGCGATTAATCAATTCGCGTGTGATAAGGACAACAACATTAAACTGATAGTACCCCTTTAGCTGGTACATAAGTCAAGTCTATGGATCGAAAACCAATTTCTCTGGGACTTACGAGTGATGGTAGGCCTGAGGGTACCAAGGTACTGGTCACCGATGAGATCTGATTCGCCGAAATGGGATAGGATGCTCTGTCGACTGCAATCTGGACTCACCACGGATGAAAGTTGAGCCAACAACGGTATCCAATGGGTGTGCACACTAGTGGGCCGACTAGTGGTGTCACGCAAGATAGTTTTGGCATCTGAGTTCCTGGATTACGTGTCGGAGGTAACATTCCCGATTTGTTTGCTGGTTTACTGAAATATCTGTCAGTTGTGACTCCTTACAGGTATGGCTAGAATAGGAATCAAGACCCACAAGAGAAGTGGGCTATAGGCGAAGCATATGTTATGCAGCTGGTTCCGATTTAGCAAGTGTTTGACCCATAGGTTGAACCTATGTAGTCTTTGATGTTATTCATGTCTGAGTTGTAGGTTTGACCCATATTATTTGATGCATGATAGAATTGGTCAAAAAACCCATATCTAGGTTACCCAGACCGTCTTGGGATATACCAGGTCCTATTTGGGTCGTATGTTGTTTCCTGTCTCACTGAGTATGTGGTTATACTCACCCCCTCATTTTCCACCTTTTTCAGGTTTACCGGAGAAGAGCCGAGCATGGGTAGAACTTAGTTTTTGGTTCTTTTTTTGTATAGTAGCTCATGGACGGATGTCAAGCTAGTCTGTATGGACTAGTAAGTTTTACTTTATGTTATGTACTTATGTTTTAAGCTTTTGTACAAAGATTGTATTTTGATTTTGTAAGAATATTATGTATTTCAAATTTTAAAATCAATGTATGCCTTTTTATATGTTTGTTGCGATTTCTTTGCGTGGACCTAAGAATCCTGAGGGAGGTGCTGCGTGTTGATTGCGATTATAGAAGTGTTTAAACTTCTTGCAGGTATTGTTTTAAAATTTTGGGTTTGTTCAAATACAGCCATTATGCTGTCTGAATTTTTCCAAACCGGAAAAGAAAAAGTGTTTAAAGTGTCTTGCAAGATACTGGGTTAGCCTTGCATAGTCGAGTTAAGATTACCATGAGTACTCTTAGCCCACGTATGCGGCGGATGTCATGTGATCGAGGTAGTTCTGGGGCGTGACATCGACTTCCTCGAGCCTTGATTGTCACTTTCCTACACAAACAACCCATCGAAATATGCTTCTGCCATTATTCAGTCATCCATGGTAGATATGCCTTAAGCAAGAAGAAAAGAAGCAATCACCCCAAAACTTGGGAAAAACACCGATGCTTACCTTTCCTAAACCTTTCCGTCGAATTCTACTCTGAATCCCATCGAGAAATCACCCTTCACGTCTTTTATCACTCTATCAAATTTCTCCCTCTTCTCTCTTCTTGTCTAAAACAAAATGACGTAGTTGTGTCAGAGACGTCTGACATAGTCACTTTTATACTGACATTTCTCTCCTTTATCGGCTAGACATTCTCCTCACTGTTCTCGGCTATTATCTTTCGCACTTTTATTGACTATTTTTAGTCTTTTTTTTCACGACAGATCTTACACTTTTGTTATCAACTAGTCTTACTCGCTCTCTTATCGACTGTTCTCATGCTCTCTGTTATCGATTGAAATTATTTCATAGCGTCATCGGCTGATCACAAGACAAATTCACTAACCTGACTTCCTCTCAACTTTTTCTCTTATTTACAGCCGATTTTGGTTCATGAGTCCTTCATGGAACTCCTTCCTTATCCTCTTAGCTTTCTAATGCTATCTTACTCGGCTTCCTAGTGTCAGTATGCTGGGAGAAATTCCCAGAATACCTCCACTGGTTCACTTCCTTGGCTGAGTTACTCTATCCCAAACTCAATGTTTTGACCCCTCACACACCCACATTTTATGTTAATCCCTCATATTTACTTAGTCCAATTATGCAATTCGGCAAACATTTAACACACTTTCTACTAAGGTCGGGTTTGGGTCATTACAATGCAACTTTTGCAACTGCACGTGGGTAGTCTTTTGATACTTTGTACTCCATTATTTGGTAGCTCATGAGACTGGTTTGTACTAATTTTTTTGTAAATTGAGTTTGTAACTAAAATTCTAAATTTTTATGAACATCCGCATTTTGTTTTAATCTAATGGTTTTGTAAATTAAATTTCTTTACGTGCATTTCGTCAAAAATGATATGGCATAATGGTACTTGTAAGCCTTGCATAGTCGTGTTAAGGGTACTGTGAGTATCCTTAGCCCGGGTATGCGGCGGTTGTCATGTGCCCGGGGTGGTTCCGGAGTGTGACAAGAACTATGTAGAATTTGATTTTGATTGGTTCTAAGATAATGTTAGAATATAAAGGTTCACCATATAATCTACAATTGACACATATCCACTAGAGTTTATATAAAAAAAGAAATATTTTGGAGCAACAAATCAACAAAAAATAACAACAACATTAACACCCAGTAGAAATCTAACAAGTTAAATCCATTTTAAATCTAAACACAAGATATAGTTTGAAGAAGAATTTAAACATTATTCATTTTAAATTGGAAAAATGCATTATTATGGTTATCTTTTTTAGGAAATTGGCAAAGATCTTTCTATTTTCAATTTGATATTTTACCAAAAATGTTTCTAGTGGTGCATCATATTCGCTCATTCCTTTCTTTCTTGCAAAATTATTCATTTTTGTTATTAATTTTTTACCCTGAAATCTTATTTTGGACACTCAATGATTATTGTGGTCCTCATCGTTACTCTCTAATAATTTATTTTATTTTATTTATATGCCTATATACTATTTGTATCTTTTTCTTTTATGAAAAATATAAATATTTTTAGTGATACATTATGTACTTTTAATTATTTGAGCATTTTCAATATAGTCCATATTTATATAACTAGGTAACATATGTGGTTTTTCGTTTAAGTTGATGTTGTATATATGGTTCGAATATTTTATGTATTTCAATTTTATGAATATTTGTAATAGTTCTGGTTTTATTGCCTATAATTTTTTTAGATAAATGAATATAATTATTTGGCACAATCCAATCTAATAGAAAGTTGAAATTAGCCACATGTGAGCTAATATGTCTTAATTAAATGGAGAAACATTTTAGATAAAAGAAAATGTAAGTTTTTTAAAGACGAGAAGTGATGTTTGGAATCACTTTATAAATACTAAAACAAGTAAGAAAATTATTAAAGCGAAGAGTGAGTAGAGGTTTGGAAGGAAGAATCTCACATTTGAAAAGGCATGTTAATACATGTAATCAAAAAAGAATAGTACTATAAGGTCTGACATTTATGAAGCCTAATCTGTTGAAAGGGAAACAAGAAATAGTTAACATGGTCTATAATCTTGAAATTTTTAAGCATTTGCTTGTGAGTGCAGTTATTAGGCATGAACATCCATTATCAACTATAGATCATATTGATTTTAGGACATTTGTAATGCCACTTTAACTGATTTCATACTTGTAATATTATTAAGAAGGTAATCTTCAAAATTAACGATGCACCAAAAAAGTATGTTAAAGATGTTAACAATTAATGATGGTCAAGTAATGATCACATCAGATATATGGAAATGTGGAAATAAAAAAGGGTTATATGATAGTAATATCATATTTTATTAACAACACTTTTACTTTATGTCATGGCATCCTAATATAAGCACTTGGACTTGGATAGATTTTTTATTGATTTTCTTTTGTTTTATTATATATGATATTCGAATTTACTTTTAAATATTAGGTTCATCTATGTTTTGGAGCCTCATACAATTGATAAACTAACAAGTATGTTGGTTGATTCTTTAATAGATTGGAACATTGACATAAAAAATTTAATAATAATTTTAGACAGTTGTAGCAAAAACAATGTTATGATTGGCAAAATTAAGAGTAAATTGCAGGTTTGGAGCTTGTTAATGGATGAGAGGATCTATTGTATATGTTGTTGAAAACATATAATGAATTTACTTGTAAAAGATGGGTAACACTTTGTCAAAGAAGGTACATAAGCAATTCGGGATAGTATAGAGTACAACACCTAAATTACTTGAAAAGTTTAAGAAAACGGTAAGAAAAATACACATTCCTTACTCTAGTTTTGTCTAGATTGAATACTAAGGTGGGATTTTACATTCAAATACTTGATGTTGCCATTAATTATATGGATATGTTTATCAAGTTAAAACATAATTCATAGTATACTTATTTTATGACAACTTTGCAATGGGAGATGACAAAAGAAATTTGTCAGCAATTAAAAGTTTTTACATTGCTACTAAGTATTTATAGTACAAATATCTAATTGCTCATTTTTTTATAACATATGTAAGATAAAATTAGCATTATCTAAGTGAACAATTTTTTTAACGAGGTGATTAAAATAATGGCAACTAAGGTGATGAAAAAAGTTTGACAATGATTGAAATATTAATGGTACTATGATAGCAATTATTTTTATTTTGGATTTGAAATACAAGCTTACTTTAGTTAGATAATATTTTTAGTTATTGTATGGTGATTGAGATTCAATGCAAGTTCATGTCATTAAATAATTGTAGTATGATTTACTTTTTAATTATCAATTAAGAGTGGTTAAAGAGTTTGATTATAACAATTCAATGTCAAGTTCAACTTCTATTAAACATCCTTATCAAGTAAACAAGTTACCAGTTGCTTTAACATAATCCATGAAGGAAAAAATGATTAAGATTTCGTATAATTGAACGAAGTTGAATAATAATTTGAAAGTGAAAAAACTGATACATTTTTTGATATATTGTTATAGTGGAAGTTGAATGAAGCTCATTTGTTTAAGCAGAAAGTTGTGCGAGATTTGTTAGTTATATTGTTATCAAATAATGCGAGGAGAAAATGATTAAGATTTCATATAATAGAACAAAGTTGAATAATAATTTGAAAGTGATAAATTTTTTGATATATTGTTATGGTGAAAGTTGAATGAAGCTTATTTGTTTAAGCAAATAGTTGTGCGAGATTTGTTAGTTATGTTGTTATCAAATAATGAGTCCTTATCGTAGTAAACATTTCTTAACAACTTTGAATGTCTTGATGTGTGCCAAAAGTTGGTTATGTAATAAAAATATTTGAGGTAAACTCTATAATTTGTAATATATAAACTTTATAATATGTAAGTATATTAGTTTTATAGCTTTAATAATTCTCTATTAAGTGATATTATATTTTCTTATTAAGAGTGTCATAAGCATTGAGTAAGAGGATATGGATATGGATGAGGCCATTGATCATTTTTCATATGCTTATTTGAAGAAATATTCTATGATAAAGAAATATCTATTTGTCACTAATCATTTATTTATTTAATCAATTTTTTACATAATTAGGTAGAACTTTTATAATGATTTTTAAATATAAGAAAGTTGTGCAAAGTGTTGACGATCTTGATTCTAAAGAAGATTAACAGTTAATTATAAATAGTACTGAAGATAATTCATTATTGGTTATGTATTTCTAACCATAATCAATTATATTAAAGATAATTGTTCTTGTAACGCTAGTGTAGATTAATTAACTAGTTAGATAATTGTTCTCTTCAATTCAATTTTATGTAAATGCTATATTTTTGCACAAATAAATAATAAAATGTTTTGTTTTATTTGCATCTTGTGTCCTATGAAGTCATTATGAATCATGTATTAATCATCATCTATATATAAAAAAATCATTTATAAGCATTGTCACATTACACCAAAAATTAATTATGGTTTGTAGTATCATTATAATTTCCCAAGTCTAACTTCAATACAACTACTAAATAATGAATAAAGAGATCTTGTGGCATGTTCCATAATAGACTATGTTGCAAAGACCAAATTTGTCACATATGAGACAAGTGAATTATTTTCTTTCTTCCTTATTATTTTAAAGGTTAATTTAGTAAATAAAGATCTGGTCACAAATGCAACTTGATTCATCACAATCTTTCAATTGAGTACTAAATCTAAATTACTTGCCTTAGTAATTCTTGTACAATTTTTATTTGAATCCATTCAATTAAATTCATTTAAATGATATGCCGACATAATGTAAATAGGACTATTAAATAATCATAGTTTAGTGTCTCAATTAGTATAAACAAGAGATCCATACATTTCCAACTATTTCATATTTTTGGAAAGAAAGCTAAGGAGATATTTGTATAAACCTTAGACATGTTTTAGAGCTCATTTCGAATGAGAGGTATATGAGCTTCAATTGTATTACCCCCAATATATAGCTAATGTATTAATCGCTAGTGAGCCACAATCTTCACGTTTGATTGCTTAAAGTGTAAGGAGAATTTTGTCCTATTCAATATTGGTTAGCTTCCCAGATCCAACTTATTAGTGATATTTTTATTGGATGTTATTTTTGTTGTTGAATATTGGTTAGCTCGTACAAGATTACATTTCATTTTATAAAGGGTAAAAGGTATAAACCTCACATGTAGTTTTATCTAAAAAAAAACTCCATAATGCTTAAAATTCTAAAAAAAACTCTTTTAAATTTTTAGTTTTTTTAGAAAAACCACATCTCTTAGATTTTAGTTAAATAATAATAATGAAATATATAATGTACGAACATCAAACGTGGATTAATCAAATGTTATTTACATGATGATTCAATGAACTATTAACGAACTAAATTAATTAAATCTGATTCAAACTAATAATTTATTATAATTATCTTAAATTATTAATTTAAGTAGAATTTAATTAATTCTAGTCGGTTTAAGAACTGAGTTAAGTTATCATATTAGTGATATTTAATTAGTTTATATATGATATTTATACTGTATGTATTTCGTCATTATTTTTTAATTAAAATCTAAAAGAAGAGTTTTTCTGAAAACTGAAAAATAAAATAAAAAGAGTTTTAGGCCTATTCAAAATATAAGCATTATTTATGCCTTTTACCCTTTTATAAATTTACAAATTGTTTAGTTTGAATTTGAGTCGAACCTAACGAGACCTAGGTCGATTCCAACTTATTGCTCAACTATAATCTCATTCTTATTCATGTATATTAAGAATATCATTTTTATATGTTAATTTAAGGTTCTTCCATAAAACTTTGACAATTGTATGGCAATTGAGATGATGAGAATTACTCCCCTTTGAAGCCTAAATTTATTTAAATGCTTATAATTTATAACCTAAAGAATAATTGGGAAGGCATAATCGGAAATTAGAAAACATGATGCACATGTACTCAGAAGATTGCATTGATCTTACATAGGAAGCAGGGACGGACCTATGCTTTGAACTTTGGGGGCAAATGCCCACACTTAAATTTAAAAAAAATTAAACAAATTATATACATAGATTTTTTTGAAATAAATTAATACATAATAATATTACCTTTAAAAAATTCAATCAAAATTTTGCCTCCATAATATATATATATATTTTGCCCCCATAATACCAAATTTTTTGGTACGTCCAATGATAGGAAGTAAGACAAACCTCGTGTAAAAACTTGGTCTCTAAGGAGGAGAAGAAAAATTTCAGTAAAAACATGGGAAAGGGCAAAAGGTTAGGGCCGTTAGGCTAGGTTAGGCATGTATTTAACTCGGGGGCAGTATGGACATTGGAGCATAGTCATGGGCAAAAATGACATTTCATAGCTGTGGAGGGCGTGTTTGGACACAAGCATATATTATAATAGGCAAACCACAATTGTTGTCTCTCTGGAGTCTGGACCCTAAAAACGCCGAACCCAAGAGGTTTTTCGCAAAGCCAAAGAAAGAAGCGAAAATTATAGAAAGAGTGGGTTTTTTATATCATATCGTGTCGTATATATTATTTCTCTCCACCGAAGAAGCATAAGACAGCAATTTCTTTTCAAAATTTTAAACACCAAAAGGACCGTTGAATTTGCTTCCCGCCATGTTGGCTCAGCTGGAGAACCACCACCAGCAACAGCAGCCCTCCCAAGACCCTACTTCCTCTCTAGACCCTGTCGACAAAGCCAAGTCTCTGATCTCTGCCCTTAATTTCGTCTCTCGTGACCTCCCTATACCTTCAGACCTCCTCAACGCTATCTCTTCTATCTATCTTGACGCCGATGACACCGATTCCGGTGGTCCTTCCGCCAGGGCACGAGCTTGGGTTGGGGTGGTGGGTGTTCTCCTGGTACCCTTTTGGTTTTGTTGTTATTTTCTGTGGATTTTGTTTAAAGGTGGGGTTTTTGGATGTTTGTCACGGGGGTTGAGTTGCAAATTTGGGGGTTCAGCACGACATATGCTTGTTTTCATCTTGGGGAGTTTTGCTGTTGAGTGTGAATTAAATATCTCGTTTCTTGATTATGTGTTTTGGAAATTAATTCTTCTAGGTTAGTTCGTTTGGTAGAATTGGGTATTTGGGAATCTTTCTTTTTCTCGTTGTCGTTGTTTCTGCTTTTTTGATGATGCTTATGGGATGATCTCATTCAGCTCCCTGAAGATTGTTTCTCTTTGAATTGGTGGCTAGTATTCTAATGTGTGGCTTTATGCACTTCTTCTTTGGGTTATATTTGTGGAATCCCCAACACGAGTTCATATTATTCGGGTCTATTTGCTTATATATGGTGTTGATATATTTCACGAACTTACTTTTGTTGGTTTTCACTGACCTAGTGAATTTTGGTGAGATTGCTCTTAATATAGCTCGCTTTAGTGGTTAGAGACTACATATAAACTTGTACTCTAGTTGATTCTGCAATGCTTCTTTCTTGCGTGGATTGAGGGCTGATGGGGGCTTTGATTCATGTTGCAGTAGCATTTGGAAAGTGTTATGAAAGTGTAATTTTGGAATCAATTTGTCATCCTTTGGTCTAGATTTTATATTCATTAATGTGGCAGGATATTCCTGGGTTGCCGTTTAAAGGAGACCTGATGGCTGACTTTGAGAATGCACTATCACAGCAAAGGGCCAAGTGCATGTCAGGTGCTTTATTGGGAGAATTGAGGGAAAGTAGATATCAAAGTACTGTTCAGCATCGTTTGAATGAACTTGAAGGTTTGTCTCCTTTGTAGTTATTCTGTACTTTGAATTCCATGCTGTTTGGTAATAAATGTTTTACGAGGTGTCTGTTAATTTTCTTTATTTGCTTATTAACCAACTTTACTATCTGTTAATTGCTGAGATTCCCATATGATTTGGTGATAATAGTACTAATGCTTCGATTTGTGTAAATAGTCTTTGGAATCAATGGACAACAACAGTTTGTTTTTGTTTGTTAATTTTTCTTTCCTCTTTTCTAAACTATCTATGCAAAGGATATTATTAATGTGCTTATTCTATGTCTTAGAACTGCCTTCAACAAGGGGTGAGGACCTGCAAACCAAGTGCTTACTTGAACTTTATGGACTCAAGGTAAAACTGTTCGTTTAATTTGCAAAGAAAAATTTATGTCTAGTGTGTACTTGCTTACAAGTTCCCATTAGACCATGTAAAAGTTGCTAGATAAATGAAGAATCAACAACATATGGGTGATCAATAGTGGATTGATATTCTAGGTAACATGTTGTATTGGTGCCAATCCAATGTGTTGTTTCATGAACTATTAAACATTATTAAGTTTACGACATAATCTATGCTGTTCCACTTTTGGATTCTAAACTAATTTCTTTGAACTGTATTTCAAGGTTTTCTTTTGGTACTGTATAAGATATATTGCTAAAGAAAATTCTACATGATGATCATGTGTGTTTTCTCTTCTCATGATGATCGATGACCAAAGGACAAGAACCTTTTTCTGGCAGTTAAGAGAGTTGCAAAGTAAAGTTCGTTTTGAAGTGAGTTCAGAATACTGGATCCGCTCCCTATGTGCATTTCCTGAGAAGCAGCTGTTTGACTGGGGAATGATGCGATTGCAACATCCTATGTATGGTATAGTAGATGCTTTTGCCAGAGAGCCTGATGATCAGTTCAGAAAAAAACGGGATGCTGAGGTCAATCTTCATCTTATTTTTACTTGTGCTTTGCTTTTACTCAAGAAGGAAAGGTTTAATGTGTGGGGACCTTATTCCAGCTATATATTATTTCCTTTAGAGTTCTAACGTAGGCCTTATTCAAGCTATATATTATTTCCTTTAGAGTTCTAATTTAACTTTTAAGTTGATAATTTTGGGCAAGGTCATGGGTTGCCATGTTGATACTCTGATACAACTATGGCTATATGTTATTCAATTATCATATGGCATACGCTATCAAGAAAAATTGTTTTTCCAGATCAAAATTTAGTTTAGGGAATTTCATGGAAGCAATTATGTATTATTTAGTGACTTGCATATAGGTATTTATTCTATGTTGCTTGTACAATAAAAGCATCGTTGACTTGCATATAGGTATTTATTCTATGTTGCTTGTACAATAAAAGCATCGTTGATGCAGAGGCTGGCTAGGCTAGAAGAAGAAGAAAGGAACCTTATTGAAACTAGGAAGAAAAGATTTCTTGTAGAAATTGGTAATGCTGTGCGAGACTTCCAATTGCAAATTCAGGCTTCTCTTAAACGTCGAAAGCAGAGGAATGATTTGGTTCAGGTACCTGTTGTCTCTTAATCTTCTCCTTTTCTATGTGTTAATTCTTTTCTTTCTCGAAGAATATCAGGAGAGGCAATGGATACAATGGAAAACTGAACTTTGGGAATGGTAGTCACAAGCCTATGCATGTGTGAGTTGAAGGGCAAGCAGTGGTGTTTACATAGATGAATAGAAAGTGTATATAACGGATAGAATGCCAGTGAAGTAGGTATCTTGTGGTTAAAGTAATGAGAAATGACGCTTTTGAAGCTAGAGAGCTTAACAACTTTTCAGTATCTTTAAATGGAGATATGATGATGTTATGTATTTTCTTCATTGGTTTTCTTTGATACAATTAGGACGCTTGTAGCTAAACTTGTACAGATTTACCTATCTCGTCTTATGACCAAACCCTTTTACAGAATGCTAGAAAAAGGTATCTATATGCAATTTATCTTCTTTTATTCCAACATATGAGATTTGACGACATTATGGCTGATTTGAATACTCATTTCTTTAGCAATTGTGGCATATTGTAGATGGACTACTCTGAGTACTGTATTTTGATAGGCATGGCATGGAAGGCAAAGGCAGCGTGTCACTCGTGCAGAGAAACTGAGGTTCCAGGCATTGAAGGCTGATGACCAAGAAGCATATATGAGATTAGTGAAGGAGAGCAAGAATGAACGCCTTACAATGCTTCTTGAAGAAACAAATAAACTTTTGGTCAATTTGGGGGCCAAAGTACAGAGCCAGAAAGGTGAAAAACATTCAGATGGCATTGAACCCTTGGAAGAGTCTGAATTTGAGTCACTTGAAGGTGATGATTCAAGGGATCAAAGTCCACAAGATACACCTCCTGACGAAGATGCTGACACCATTGGCCCTGATCGCGATGATGACAATGGTGATTTACTTGAAGGTCAACGACAGTATAACTCTGCTATACATTCAATTCAGGAGAAGGTAAATTCTATTTTTCTTTGATCACTATCCTCTCTGTACTTATAGCAGATCTTGTATAAATCGTCTAGGCTTATATATGTGGTTGAGAGATATTGACTTTGATGGAAAGAATGTGGCAAACTGTAACTGCAATTGTTATTCTACTATTTTCATTTTTCTTTTTTTTAAGTGTTGGATGTAGATAGAGGATTTAGTGAGAGAGATGATATGGAAAAGAGAGGCTCCTTTTTAATAGATGCAACTTGCTTTTATAAGAAAGGAGGGGATCTTAAGAGTGCCTGTATACGCTGAAATATATACAAGTTACTTAGGCAGTAGAATTTGGGAAAAGGGAAATAAGAGGGTAGCAAATGATGAGGAAAAGAGAAGGAAGAAATTAGGCATGAGGGGGGACTAGAATTTAATGTCTCTGGAACTTGTGAGCCAAAATAAGAAATAAAAATAATGTCTAAATTTTAAACTAGATAAATAAAATGAGTGTAAAATGAGACTGGATCAAAGTAATCCCTTGAAAATCCCATACTTAACTAAACTGCCTTCTGTCTGTCATTAAATTAGAATTTTGCCCTACAACTTCCTGTAAAAAGCCTCAAATTGAAAAAATTGTAGTTCTTCAGATATGCATTCCATAAAGAACATATGAAAACAATCTAAAAGATACCACATTGAAGTTAAACAAATAATTCAGCCTGCCAATCCATGTTACCGTATTGAGCTAGAAATCTTATGGGTTGTTTTCTCTTGTAAATCACTGATGTGGACAGTGGTGACTATGTTTTTATGAAAATTTTGATACCTATATTATTGTTAGGGAACTTGATTAAAATTATTTTGTAATACAGGTAACTGAACAACCATCTATACTTCAAGGTGGACAATTAAGACCATACCAGTTGGAAGGGCTTCAATGGATGCTTTCGTTGTTCAATAACAATCTAAATGGAATTTTGGCTGATGAAATGGGATTGGGGAAAACAATACAAACCATTTCGTTGATTGCATATTTAAAGGAGAAAAAAGGTGTCTCTGGCCCGCACTTGATTGTGGCTCCAAAAGCTGTATTGCCGAATTGGATCAATGAATTCTCAACCTGGGTTCCTGAGGATGAGTATGAAGAAAGATCATTTCATTTACATTTTTTCTTTATTAGGGTTTACTCATTAGTGATGCATTTACATGTAGCCTTTTTCTTGACCTTCCTCATGATGTTTGGTTCTTATGCAGGATTACAGCTATTCTTTATGATGGTCGACTAGATGAGAGGAAGGCAATAAGGGAACAGTTATCAAGGGAGGGAAAATTTAATGTATTGATAACACACTATGACCTGATCATGAGAGATAAAGCATTTTTGAAGAAAATTCCTTGGCTTTACATGATTGTTGATGAAGGACACCGGCTAAAGAATCATGAGTGTGCTCTTGCACGCACTCTCGACTCAGGGTAATGCTGTTGCATGTGATGATAGGACCTGCCTTATATATTTGTTTCAATTCATCATTGCGCTCATGAGCTCTGCGCTTGCACTTTTTTCTTTCTCCATTATGAATAATCTTACATTTATTACTTCAGCACATCCTTTCTTAATGTTACTCTGCCTATGCCAAAGTAAGCTCAATCTGCTGGTTAATTGTCTAGCTTAGTCTCATTAGACGATCGATTTGGCAAGACTTAGGCCTTTATCATTTTTTCTTTGTTTGCTTTCTAACATCCAACTTAGGAGTAACTTTTGGTGGCCCAAACCTGATTAGTAGGAGCTCCACTGATGGAATAAACTGGGGGAGCTGGTTGTGCTTTATTAGTCTGCTTGTGTACAAGAAATGTGACCTTATTAGTGTGGTAAATCTTGTAATTGTAGAAGGATAAGCTGTCCAGATTTGAACTATATCATCATTCAAAAATTGTCATGGTTTGGCCCAAAAAGCCAGTTAAGTTAATTAGCATTTGTGATTTGGTTGCCAATGTTCTTTCTGGTCCAATGCAAGCCCTGACATTTTTAAAAGCACACAATTAAGCCCGATGACTGACATGGTAAATGGCCATCAAGGAGTGTCACTAATGGTGTTAAATTTTATCATGTGGTAGACACCTCAACACTTGGTGGACAGCATAAATGATACGGTGGCATCTCATTGACACTTGACATTGAATACTGACTAAATTAACTACGAATGAAAGCACTGAAACCCTCCACAATCTCTTATCTCTCAACATTGAACTAGTGGTTTGTGATTTCTATATTGTCTGAGGATGCCTTGTGGGTTGGTTTGCAATTTCTGAAACTTTTAGTTTGAATCATATTTATTAGCTTTCTGGGTTATGTGAGGAAAGTAATGGTGTGTTTAGAAGTTAACAAAATGTGCTCTGAGCTTGGTTAGATTGTAAAGAAAAGAGGTACATGAGGTGAGTGTATCTCTACAGGAAAGAGAATGCTGGCAAGACAACAAGAGTGAATATTAGAGAGAGGTTAGCGATGGTCATTGGTTTGCCTTGATTGTAGCAGCTAGGTAGGGAGAGCTATTGAGGTTGTCTGCGGCAATAATATGCAAATTGGATCTTGGCTTTATGGTGGTTTTAAGATTCTTGGATGAGAGATTAGAAGAGAGGAGACCAATGAGACTTTAATGTGTTGTAGGTCGTGGATTGGTAGAAATAGAGGATTTGTGTCTTGAGCATTTGGTTATTGGGTGTTTCAACTTTTCTTGGTGGGAAGGGAGAGTCAAAAGAAGTTTTGTGTTTGTGATGAGCTTGTGTTCAGGTTTATCAGTTCTAAAAGTGGGGATATATATTTCTTTGTAATTGATGTTTACTTTTTAATCTAATCAGCTCTCAGTGGTAAGTCATTTATGTCAGACCTTAAGTGGTAAGGTATCTGCCACACTCAATAAATCTAACACTGTTAGTGACACTCTTTAACAGGTGATTGTCATGTCAGTCAATCTGTTATGTTTAGGGCTTAATTATGTGCTTTTAAAAATGTCAGGGGCATTGGACCTAAAACAATGTTGGGGACCAAATTGCACATAATAATAAATGTGAGGCGCTTATTTGCCATGATATTTGCTTTGTTTTAGATTGGGGCTCCCATAGTGAACTTGACATTTTTAGTCGTGCTATTTTCCTGTGACTGTTTTAGATATTGTCAAGAGAGCATACAATATGGAGGATTTTTTATTATTTTGTCTTTGACAGAGCATATAATTGACTGTGCTTCCCATGGAGGTTATTATATTTATTTAATTAATAAACAGAATAATGTTTATGGAGGCTTCCAACTGGATATCCTTAACGTATGGGATAGTATGTGGTGGTTGTAATTCCATTTCTTTTTTTGTTCAAACTTGTTTCGACCTCTTATCTCCAGTGGTTCTGACTCCCTTAATCCTCTTATTGCTCCAAAAATTACATTTTACCATTGTGGTAAAATGTGCTCTTGGATAGATTTAGGCCATTCCTTTCAGTCTTGGTGGTAAGGCTTTTTAATGTTGCTCTTGTAACTGTGTTTCATAAGCATCTTAAAGGACTTCTTAACTGAATTTCACTTGCATGTGCAGCTATCAAATTCAGCGTAGGCTTCTACTGACCGGAACTCCAATACAGAATAGCTTGCAGGAACTCTGGTCTCTACTTAATTTCCTCCTTCCAAATATTTTTAACTCAGTTCAGAATTTTGAGGAGTGGTTTAATGCACCCTTTGCTGATCGTGGTGATGTCTCCCTCACTGAAGAAGAACAGCTATTAATTATCCGTCGTTTGCATCATGTGGGTGTATCTCCTTTTAAGTTGGTAGTTTTCTTGGTCATATTTATCCTAATTCATACCCTTGATTCTCAGGTTATACGACCCTTTATATTGAGAAGGAAAAAGGATGAGGTGGAGAAGTACCTTCCAGGAAAATCTCAAGTCATATTAAAATGTGACATGTCAGCTTGGCAGAAAGTATATTACCAACAAGTCACTGAGATGGGTCGAGTTGGGCTTCATACTGGTTTGTGGCTACTTCTCCATACATCAGGAGTCTCATCATATTTGTACTACCTGCTTTATGTTAAATCAAACGGATAGAAGATACGATTTCATAAGAATCAATGGAAGTTTTTATCTTAATTTACTAAGTTAGGTTGGCACTTCCTCTTGAATCATTTATGCAATT
>JANIMX020000522.1:109980-121158 GCA_024582655.2 Erythroxylum kunthianum
AGGTCAGTATGCTGGGAGATATTCCCAGAATACCATAACATGTTCACTACCTCGCCAGAATGCAGGACAGATTTATAGGGCACACTTGGAGTTCAATTTTGACCCCCTTATGGACACATTCATTGAATGGTTCCTTCATACAAAATCTAGCCCTATGTGTCTAGTTTCAAATTCTGTAAAAATCACCTCAATCTGATCACTGAACAAAAAGTTATGGCCAATATAGCATCTACTGCTCAACTAAAATTTCAGAATTCTCCACACAATGACCACTAACTTCTCCTAACTCAATTCTCATGCAATTCATCATACAATTCAATATATCCATAAACCATAATCATGTTAACTCTTCCCAAATTCACATACAATTAAAGATATACCAAAACCCTAGACAAAAGAGTGAAAATCATGTCAACTTTCCTTACCTTAAAATCAAGCTTCCAAGTTAAAATCCCAACCTTCCTTTGCCTTTGTTTCCACTTTCCCTACACAATCAAGACACAATTGAACTCCCACAACTTCCACACATATGGCAGCCACAACACAAACATAAAGGAGAGAAGACAACCCAATCAAACATCATTCATTACTTACCTTTCTTCTTCTTCTCCAAAATTCCAAGAAGTTGACTCACAATCCTCCAACAATCACTTAGCTCTTCTCCCTTTTCACTCTCCCTCTCTTCTCTTCTCCCTTTTCACTCTCCCTCTCTTCTCTTCTCTATTCTGTCGAAATTAGGGATTAAAATTTTTATAGAAGCTAAACACGCATGAATCACGTATATACCATTGAAATACACTATACGCTGCTAGCGTACTTACCATGTACGTCTGCTAGCAGGAGATACGCCACCGGCGTATCAATTAATTTCTTGCATATATGCCGACAACCTCAGATTTACACCGTCGGTGTACAACTTGTACTTTGCCGGCATAAAACAACCAGAACCCATAAAAAATTCCAATTTTTCTTTCAATTTCACATACAAAACCATGCAAATCCTACTTGGGTACAAATTGAGTCATTACACAATACATGTCGTAGCCAATGGGAGGCAAAGGATGCTCGAGTTATCTCTTGGATCTTAGGATCTATTGGAGCTCATATGGTAAACAATTTACGTTATTTTGGTACTGCTAAAGAGATATGGGATCATCTAAAGCGTGTATACCATCAAGTCAATACTGCTCGATGTTTTCAAATTACAGCTAACCTGGTATTTGATGAGCGCACCAAGCACGTTGAACTAGATTGTCACTATATTTGTGAAGCATACAATGCACAGTTCATCTCTCTTCCATACATCACTTCAAAGCTTCAAACTGCAAATGTGTTTATTAAGGCTCTCTCCTGACACCAACATCAGTTTCTTGTTAACAAATTAATCAGTCAGCATCAATTTAAGGGGGGATATCAAAGACATATATTATGAATGAGATTTCTTTTACCATAATTAGTGTATATATATTCTTACCTAAAATAGATTATATTAAAGCAATCAACTGTATATTTTGTTACCAGTTGTATATTATGTTACCTAAAATAGTTATACTGAAATTCTATTTAATAGAAAGACTCCTCAAGAAGAAGGGGGCAGTCATTTTACTCAAAAACTTGTCACCAAGAGGCCCCACGATCATGCGAAGGAAGAGACAAAGGTGTACACACCATAATGACTACTGGGATTGAGAAGTCGTGACTAAGGTCCTAATAATGATCTTTAACCTTAACCCAAAGTACAATGACTATTATTACTTTGAGAAAGGAACATTTGAACCCTTGGAAATCCCAGTGGGACTTAATATTGTAACCAGCATAATAAGAATATTTTTTTATAAGCACAATAAAATATGAATTATAATCTATACTTTATTGTGAAACTTGATTCTTTTTGTCATTTTTTCACACTATTTATGAAATTAACTCAGTACAGTCACCATAGTCAAACATGTGTCTAGACTCTAATGGTATCCACAGAATGTGTTGATATAACTCTACAACTAGTATAAAGAGGGTTAGACACTAGCTCCTTTAGGCCTATATATAATAAAATTTAGACATTTTAGTAATTTAATTAAACTAAAATTCTAATTTAGTTAAACTTTTATTAGAATTACAATTAATTCTTGTTAAATATCAATTAGTTCAAATAAGATCTAATATCTAATATTGGTTCTTATTTATTAAATATCTCATATTTAATCATTAAGTTTCTCAAACTTTACAATTAAGTCAAACTCGATTAAAATACTTTTTTTCTTTTTAGTTCGTTCTTTGTTATGACTCATTAGTTTCTCAATTGTGTTGGTAATAGATATAAATTATAATCCTAAATAATATTTAAGATCAGATAAGTTAAATATTTTTATTTCATCTTTAATTTATAATTAAATAATTTATATCCATAAATCAAGATTGACGTCCGACAATACATCATAACCACCTAAATATTTAAGAGTATTGAAGTAGTTTTGACCAAAATTTTCATGCATGATTTTTCTGTATAAGTTAATCATGTCATCATATAATATTCTGATTAGACATAGAGTAAGGAATTAATGTCAACTCTATTTGAATCTAATCATATTTGTTTCTCTATCATTAGTAATTGATTTAATTAATGACATTTGAAAAATATTCTCAAAGTGTCTCCACCTTGAACAAATATTTTCTGAATCAATACTAATTGAGAATAACATAATTATCCCTAATTATTTTAGAGTGATGAATCATATATTGATTACTCAACTATCTCTATGATTTATGTATTAATTATTTTATAAGAGGGCGAGCCTTGAAGCAATTAGTAAGGTTACTCTTTTGTAACTAAAATGTCACATGTTTGAGTCACGGAAATAGTATCTTTGTAAAAAATATCAAGAAAAGGCTACGTACAATTGATGTTCTTCACCCGATCATCGCAAAGTAAAAAAATTGAGATTGTTGTGGTGGTTATTAATTATTTTATAAAATTTAAGTGATCATAACTTTTACAAAATTAAATACAAAAAAAAATTGTAATTATTTCGCTACGTGCAGGATTAGATCCTACCCTAATTTTCCAATAAAAAGTAAATACAATTTTTTTTATAAAAACCAACGTCCAATCTTTACAAACTTATTTTTAATGTTGAGATCGTATATTTCTTCCTTAAAACGTATAAAAGAAATAATAACTAGATCTTAAAATTGACATGTAGTCGCGTTCTTAAGTTATAATCCTTAAAAACTTCTCTCCACTGGTATAACAATAAGAAAAACGTTTTGAATAATAAAAATTAAGCTAAAATAGATGACTACCATAATTATTCCATCTTAATATTAGTTATTTTAATACTTCAAATGTAAAGTAATTTTAAGTTAATTATTATCAATGTTTTAAGACCCGAATCGATTTGTTCGGTTTAAGAACACACTTTTTTTCCGATTTTTAATTTTTCAGTTTGATTTAATTTAATAAATTTTTTTGTTGTTTTAAAATTTTATAAAAAAAATCTCCATAATCCTTGCAGTTTAAAGAAATGAAATCAGACCGCTATGGGTATAGGGTCCAGAGTCCAGATTCCAGAGTGAAAAACACAAAAACATTATCCAAAGCCCAAAACAAAAGCAGAGTAGAGTAGTATTTATTATTTTATTAGAAATGAAGAATGTCTAGGAAACTCTAGAAAAGCAGAGTACCACCTTTTTCTATAATACCCCAACCCCGTTTCTCTGTTACAACTGTCTCTCTCGCACCTTCTACATCTTCCAAGAACAACGAGGTTCGACTTTTAGCTTACTATGTTTTTGGCCTTTCTCGAGGATACGCTCATACTTGTTTTGTTTTTCTTTCTTTATATTCATCAACTCTGTTTCCTATCAAGTGGACGATCAATTCTGTAAGTGCTAAAAGTCGTAGGTGTTGTGTTCGGTTTGTTTGGGAGTTGGAAATGTGGATTTTTTTTTATTTTTTTTTACTGCAAGATGTCTCCTTGCCAATGAAGAGTGATTAGTTCATTTAATTTGTGTAATTATGGCCTCCCTGCGTAATTTCCTGAGAATATGCAGGTCATTTCGTTTTACTAATGGGGTTGCTGGCTTTAGCATTTGCTCACTTGATTATGTTCATTGATGGACATCGACATCTTATAGTGATTGCCAAAAAAACCCCACATGAACTATCTTTTCCTAACTCAGTTCTGCAATAGTTAGGTGTTGGTTCCATTAATTTTAAGTAAATGAGATATGGATGATGATTTATGTTTGTTTCATTTTTATTTATTTTTAATTTTTATCGGTATAGGAAGCGTTGTTGACTTGCCATTACTTATTGATTCATTTAAAGAGATTAGATCTAATTATGTTTTAATTGAGTTAAAAGAAATGGATACTGTTACGCAAAGGGAATGCTAAGTGTTGCTTTCCTCTTGAAGGGAATTAGTATCGTTATGATTCTCATTCAGACTTGGTTTATTGTCAGTTTATTTTAACACTCACTTCCTATGTGATGTTGCTTATTCGTAGTGCATTGATCAGTTTTAATTTTTCACGATTCAGGAATGGCTGAGCCTCAGTACACTGTAGCATCTGATAGTGAGACCACTGGAGAAGAAAAATCTTCATCTGCTTTTCCAGAAATTGCTATTGGTATTGACATTGGCACTTCACAATGCAGTGTTGCTGTATGGAATGGTTCTCAAGTGGAGTTGCTTAAGAATACTAGAAATCAGAAATTGATGCGATCATATGTCACCTTCAAGGATGAAACTCCTTCAAGTGGAGTCAGCAACCAAGTCTCCAACGAGCTAGAAATTTTAACCGGTGCTGCAATATTCAATATGAAACGCCTGATTGGAAGAGTAGACACTGATCCGGTAGTTCTTGCCAGCAAAAACCTTCCGTTCTTGGTGCAAACTTTAAACATTGGTGCTCGCCCATTCATTGCAGCCTTGGTGAACAATATTTGGAGGTCCACTACCCCTGTAGAAGTCCTTGCAATATTTCTGGTGGAGCTGCGATCCATGGCTGAACTTCAGTTGAAGCAAACAATTAGAAATGTTGTTCTCACCATTCCAGTGTCATTTAGTAGATTCCAGCTGTCCCGAATTGAAAGAGCTTGTGCTATGGCTGGTCTTCATGTCCTCAGGCTGATGCCGGAACCAACTTCTGTAGCATTGTTATATGCGCAGCAGCAGCAACAGATCGTACACGAAAATATGGGTAGTGGGAGTGAAAAGAATGCCCTTATTTTTAATATGGGTGCTGGGTATTGTGATGTAGCTGTGTCTGCAACTGGTGGAGGAGTCTCACTGATCAAAGCATTAGCAGGTGCTGCTATTGGAGGAGAAGACTTGCTACAGAATATGATGCAGCATCTCGTACCGAATTTGGAAAACCAGTCCTTAATTCATGGGGCTAATGAAATTAGGTCAATGGCATTGCTTCGTGTTGCCACCCAAGATGCAATCCACAGGCTCTCTTTCCAGACAAGTGTTCATGTTGATGTTGACTTTGGGAATGGATTAAGAATTAGCAAGGTAGTTTACCAGGAGGAATTTGAGAAAGTGAACCAAAAGATATTTGAGAAGTGTGAAAGCCTCATAACACAGTGTTTACGTGACTCGAAGGTTAATATAGAAGATTTGAGTGACGTGATAATTGTTGGTGGGTGTTCAATCATCCCTAAGATAAGAAATCTTGTCAAGGAAATATGCAAAGCAGAGGATCTTTACCAAGGAATGAACCCTTTGGAAGCTGCAGTCTGTGGGGCAGCATTAGAAGGAGCAGTGGCTTCAGGAATCAGTGATCCTTTTGGAAATTTGGATCTATTAACAATCCAGACTACTCCTCTTGCAATAGGGATAAGTGCTGATGGAAACAAGTTTGCTCCCATAATAACTAGGAACACAACGATGCCTGCAAGGAGAGAGTCATTGTTCACAACCACTCGCGATGATCAAACTGAGGCACTAATTGTTGTGTATGAAGGTGAAGGGAGAAAAGTAGAAGAAAATCATCTGCTGGGGTATTTCAAGGTTGTGGGAATTCCTTCAGCTCCCAAAGGAGTTCCAGAGATAGATGTGTGTATGGACATTGATGCGTCGAATGTGTTGAGGGTCTTTGCTGGAGTGAGGATGACTGGAAGTGACCATCCTGTAGCACCCTTTATGGAAGTGAGAATGCCTACGGTTGATGATGGGCACGGTTGGTGCGCTGAGGCCCTACACCGAGCTTATGGATCAGTGTTGGACGTGGCCACCATTCACAAATAAGTTTGATTAGTCTTTTAAGGAGTTAATTTGTATGGTGTCTGCTGTTAACAGAGTAGTGTTTATATAACTGTTAAATAATGTGTAAAATTGGCTTGTTTGTTGAATGCTGCCTTCAAATTTTGAAGTTTAGTTGAACTCCACTACAAAAGAGAGAACTACACTCTTCAGGGTCGTTCCTGTGAAGATCTTTGAGATGAAGTGCCCAATGGATAGGTTGAAAATCGTTTTGTCACCAAAAATGGCAGAATCTTAGTTCTCTATAATAAAGAGGAAGTAGAGGTGTTGAATGTCCATACTTATGATCAAATAATTCACATTAAGGCAAAGTTTGAGCAGGAGCAGTGTATGGTTTAGATCTCTGTGATTTATGGCATTAACTACAACTTCCAGAGAAGTATCTTGTGGAACAAATTCAGGGAAAAGGCTTTATTTATACAAGACCCCTTTGGAACTTCAATACTATGCTGGATCCATCTGAAGTTGGAGGAAGCAATTGCATAGGAATTACTCTAAAGATTTAAAATTTTGTGCAAGACATGCAAATGATTTTCCCTACGAAGGCAATTTCTACACATGGAGCAGAAAAGGAGCTTAGTTCATAAGGAAGAAGTTGGATAGATAGGAGTATGGTAAATCTAGAATAGCTTTACAAATTTTGAGAGTGTGTATTTCTTTCCTCGTTACTCCTAGAATTGTGTATATATTTTTTACAAACCAGACCCAAAAAATCCCTTCAGATTCATATATATATATATATATATATATATATAATTATGGATTCTTTTAAAGGGAAAAAGAAACTGGATAAGCCTTATACATACATATATTCTTGGTCGAAGATAGTAAAGTATCTCAAGTTAGCATTTTACTTTCGTAATCCTTATTGTTTATATAGTAAAGATGCATGGACAAATGTTGATATTATGATGTGGTTGATTGCAAAGATACTTTTTCTAATAACGGACAATTAATAATGAAAAATAAAATTAGATTGTTTCGTTAAGGTACAGGGAATTTTACTAGATAATATGTTAAGAGAGAACTTATTATGAAAGAATACAAGCTGATAAGTTTTCATAATTTTAGTCTCATTCTTTATTTATTAATAATACATTCATATATTTTGTTATAACTCTTAAGCGGTAGAGATTTCAATGTTACTTTTACAATCCGAAGATCTTTTTTGGGCTTTCTTCTTAACTTTTACAAGGTAATTCCAATCTGCATCCTCTTTTAACCTGTGCTATCTAAAAAAGTTTTTAATTTGTGCATGGAAATTTCAATATGAAAACTTATCATTTTAACTTTTGAATTTGACTAGCAACAAGTTACTTTAGCTAATATCAATATCATGAAATAGATATTAGACTATGTGTCTAATATGTAAAGAGAGAACCTATGATAAAAAAAATATAACTCGATAACTTTTCATAATTTTACTCTCATTCTTTACTTCTTAATAATATACTTATACATTTTTATTATAACTTTTAATTTAAAAATATAAAAAGAATAATAAATATCTATTACTCTCTAACTATTATAATTTACAACAATAATTCGTGTCGAAGAACTAACTTGAAATGAAACATAAAAAAAATATATTGCATATATAAAATTTAACATATACATCAAATATAAGTGAAATTAAAAGAAGAGGAGAAACAAAAACTTGGAACTTTACTCATCGAATACCCGCTCAAATCGCATTAGCCTCAATTTTCATTTGGTACAAAATGCTCATTATTGAGAGTAGACTCATCATCACCATCATTCAAATTCATTGCACCAAATGACATGTCATTACTTTCTCATCTAAGATTATCTTCCAATTCACTCTCATATATCAAACATGGTTCTTTATAAACCCAATCGGCCAAAAGATCGATATGATCAAGGAAGATTGGATCTACAAAACTATTTGTTCAATTAAAAGCCCTAGTAAACAATAAAATTAATTTATTAAGAAATTATATCTAACTTAATAATGATAATAACATACATTTCCCAAAGCTTTAAATTTTATCGAACAAAGACCAAGTCATTCAATCTTTTGTGCTCCAATCTATTCATTTTCTTTGTATAGATGAATTCAAATGTGCTCGAATTACTTTCACACCCTATTGCACTCACAAATTGACTTAGAATTCAAATTGCAAACCTTTGCAATTCTGGAACACTACTTCCGAATTGATCTCACCAAGTAACTGTAAGTCGTAAAACAACAAAAGTAGCATTATAAACAAAATAAAATGATGACTAAATTTCAAAAAGTAACCAAAGTGAAAAAAACCTAGATTAAGTTTTTCACTTTGACGAATAGAAATTGGCATCCCATAATTACCATAAGCATTCTTATAAATCTCCATTTGTGAGCTTAGGAGATCTTGCATCATCTCATGGACAATAATTGTTGTAATAGTTAATATCATTCCTCTATTAACTTTGACTTCATTTGTAAAACTTAGTCTAAAATAGATACCAGAATTTAAAAATTCCCCAGTTGCAAACAAAAAAGAGTAAAGTTGCATTTATCATCTCTCATTGATGACTACAAGATAAGGTGCGTACAAAGAAGACTTATTTTTCATATTGGCCTTGATTGCTTCCTTCGCCCTCTCCATGGCATCATAAAATAAGTTATTGTTGTCTTCTCATCACTACCAGCTAGATGAAGTACCCTCACCAAAGGCTCACAAAATCATATGACAAATTGACATTAGAACCAAAATTTATTATCTTCAAGTACAATTCTAAAAACCTTCAATTTAACATTAGACCTAGCATGCTAAGATGCAATCCACTTATCACTTGTAAACATTTGTCTCAATTCTTTCTTCATCATGATAAAACACTGAAGTGATAAGAAATTTATTGCAAATCTTGTAATAGTAGAACGATACAAATTCATACCATTAGTAAAATCCTTTCTCATTAAATTTAAGACTCGTGTACAATTGTAGATAAACTTGGTCACCTTTTTTTGTTTTCTGCATAGTCTCGTCAATAATAGGAAAATTCTTAGCATCTCCTATATTTTACAACATTAAGTCAATCCAACGTGTAGAATAAGGTTTTTAATGAAAAGAGTTAGACTTGCTTTGCAATCTCCTTCTAGTTGCTTTATAAGCGGAATTATTGTCAATAATGAACTAAACAATATTTTATGCCCCAACTTCATTCACAACTTTATCAAATATTTCAAACAGAGTATAAGCATTCCTCACAAGGCCAGATACATCAATAGACTTAAAAACATTGTCCCCTTTGCAGAATAAATAAAAAAATTAGCAATAGGCTCATGTCTTCTATCTCTCCAACCATCACGCATGATTAAACACCCAAAAAAGCCCAAGTCATTATTCTTTCATCTAAATAATTTTTTATTTCATAAATAGAGTTACTCATAATTTTACCTCTGTATCCATCAATTAAAGGAGCTTTGTATCATGGACTGTAAGAGGCAATAATATCTACTGTAGGCTGATAATAATAAAACTGTGAAGCATTGCTTGCTATACTTGAATCATACCACCATCTAGCAATTATCATATCCACATTATGAGTCGTTTCTCTAGATTATAAGGCACTAAGGATTGAAAGTTGAGCTCCAAAAGTTGTTCGTGGTGTAAAAGAATTAGACATCTATTTTTTTTCTTTTCCTAACATTAGGTGCAATATTCACTTCTTGTTGAATAGGAATGCTACCACCTTCAATATTCCCACTATCATCCTGAACACAAACAAAAGAACTTTCACTACCAATTTCGTAATTCAATCTTTGCCTTCTACTTTCTCATGCTAATACTCTTCGAGCAAAGTCTTTATTTGGCATTTCACATCATGACTCACTTTTTTACAATGCTCCACATCACCTTTGACCCCATTTAAATGCTTCTTTAATCTTGTGATTCCTCCACTTTTATAAAACAAAAAAGGTATATTTCTTCATTCTGGGAACCAATCCAACATGAGACGAAGCTGGATCATTGAATCTACCTGAAGTGGTTGAATTATCTAGAGTACTGATAATTACAAAGTTTGTGTAATTATTCAGTTGAAATTGCTGTAATTGTGTTGTTTAATGTCCAAATTTTAATACAAAAAGACTCTTTTTCGTTGTTTAATTTGATTTTTATGTTACTGGTTGTTTTAGTAATGGTAGAGGGTAACGCTTTATTTTTGGTACAGGAATGGAGAAATATTACGTGAAAAATGGAAAGAAGAAGAATGGAAGAAATATAATTACAGTGGCTACTGGAAAGGAAGCCACGATTGTGGCAGAAAGAAGAGCTTAAGTAGCCACGATCGTGGCTTCATAACCACGATCATGGTTTCGCAAAAAGAGGGCAACCTATGAGCGTGGAACCAGAAGCACAATCATGGCTTTGCAGCAATGGAAAGCACGCTCGCGGATACAGAAGCACGAGCATGGAATCATAAAGCACAATCGTGGAATGGGACACACGATCGTGGCTTCGCAGCAATTGAAAGCATGCTCGCAGAAACCGAATCACGTTCATGTTATCCAAAGCACGATCGTGAAATACAAAGCACGTGCGTGGCTTCACTTGTATTGAACCCACGCTCGTGCTTTCATAAGCAAAATCGTGGTTTCGCAACTCATAGCCGAACCCACGAGCGTGGTTTTATAAGCACGATCGTGACTTCACTTTTACTGAAACCACGCTTGTGGCTTTGAAAGTACGATCGTGGCTGTTGTGTCTAATTTTTATTGCTTTTAATTGCTTTCAATTCTTGATTTGAATGAGTACTTTGATTCATTTCATATGCTATATTTAGTGATTAATGCCTTAAAATGCTTAAAGTGTTTACTTTGATTTATATGTGATTCTAGGCACAATTCGAAAGCAAAGAAGTTTTAAATGATTCGAAAGAATAATTTTTAGACTATCTTTTAAAG
>JANIMX020000522.1:237780-251641 GCA_024582655.2 Erythroxylum kunthianum
TACAAATAGGAGGAGTCATTTAGGTTAACTCACAATTTCTTCCAAAAGTTATTACCTGGATGGACCGAAAATATCCGAAAGTGGTTGCTTTTGTCAATCGTCTACATTTGCACTTATCAAAATACTATTCAATCGAATGAATATTCAATCATATACATGTATGTATTTCATGTCTAATGCATATTCAATTGATTCTCCCGGGTATTCATACTTAATCAAAAATGACTCTCAATCACAATTTAAACTCAATTTAGAAGAATCACAAGAATAAGTGATTTTATGAAGCCAATTGATTGACTTAGAGAATTCAAATGGCTATGAAATTTTTCAGGGAGGAAGGAAATAATGTTAGGAGGTTTCTGTCCAAATTTCAAGTCATTTGGACATGTATAACTCAAGATATCATCAAAATACTAAAAACTATTCAGAAACATTTCCTGACATCATTTTGCTCTCTAGGACCATCGTCCACGATCGTGGACATTACCCCGTGAATTCCCACGATAGTGGGGGTATCTCCACGATCATGGAGAATTGCTCCCAGTTTCCCACGATCGTGGGGAACTTTCCACAACCTTGGAGAATTGTTTCTGGTTTCCCACAATCATGGGGAACTTTCCACGATCATGAAGAGCTTCTTAGTGAATTCCCACGATCGTGGGAAACACCTCCATAAGCTCCAGATAAGGCAGAAATTTATAGACACTTTTCAATAATATTTTTGAAGCACTTAGAGACAAATTTAGAAATTGTGTTCTTCACAGCAATTCAAGATCTATCTCTTTATTTATTCAAAACATTAAGATTCACTTATTTCGATATCTCTAGCTCAAGTTATCATCAAATTACCAAACCATGTCAGAAACTCACACTTAAGCTAGTTTCACCATTCCACTTGATCCAACTTAATTTCCATGAAATTTCCATTATTCAATCTCTCATAATCAAACACATATATGATTATCAATGAACAATTTTCATGTTTCACATATATCCCAATTCAATATCTAGATACCTCAAATTTTTAGGAACATTTCAGATTTCCATAACAGTGGCTTTCTTGGGCAGCCTCAATCAAATGTTCAGAACGTAAATTCTACTCTTCCATAAATCACGAAATTTTGCAGAACTTAATTTAACATATAGGGTTACAACTTTCATGCTTTAAGTTTCTCCCAAATCAGTCTCTAAAGACATGAAACATAGGTCAGAAAGTAGGGATGAATAGTACACCCGAAAATGACCTAATTCCCAAATCTTCCTAACTCAAAATTAATTCAATTACCCATGAAATTCCTCTCAAATGTCACTCTAACATCATGTATATGCATGATATATGCATATTTAATGAAATTTACTTACCTCTTGTAGCTTAAGAAGCAACCATCTGAACACTCTTCAAGCTTCTACCAAGTTTCCAACTCAAGTCTTAACACTTAAACAATAATGGAGGAAGAATAAGAAACAAATGGAGAAGGAAGCAAGTCACGAAAATGGCAGAAGAAAGAGCATCTAGGGTTCACGAAAATGAAGAAAGAAACAAGGAAGAAGAAGCAAAGGAGGAAGATGATGGCAGCTGCAAAGTCATACGAGAATCACACCAAAACTCCTCCAACACCTCTTCAATTTAGTCTTTTATCACTTAGCCCTTTAATGCACCTTACACAACCATACTCCACATTAAAATCCCACTCATCACCACTTTACACATGTCACTATGCTATTGGTCATCATAAAGTAGCTTGGTACAACTACATATATCCATGTATGTTTAAACACAAACAAATACGTATACGGGCCTATTTATCGGACCTCTTCCTATTGACTAATTTTCCACTAGTCCAATTTTCACTTAATGACTAATCCTCAATTTAGTCACTCAATCAATTTAATCAACATAATGTCAACAATCTCATCAAATTCAATTTCGATAAATTTCAATCTCATCAAATTTTAAATTTCTATACTTGGTGTACAGTTAATCAGATCAAATATCACATACAAATAATTTTACCTGGAATAAATCAATTAAGTTGTGCATTATTAAAAACATGATTCATGTATATGTGTGCATATGATGCATGTCAAATGGATGCATTTCGTTACTCCTAAGTGGAGCAACTCAGTCAAATAACAAAAATCGAAAGGAGAAGAGCGGTTATTACAGGGAGACATGTGAGAACTCTAAAGACTTAATATATACTCAAATAAACGGACCATAACTAATGGACTTGACATTGATAAATATTGGATTAGACCAATGTGCTATGAAAGGCTTTGGGCTTGGACGACTCATCATCAATATATAAAGATCAATGAGAGATCTTCGATGATGTAGCGGATAAGATCATAGCAGACATATATATCAGATTTAAAAGATAAAGACCGTGTGGGAGGATCTTCAGAGTTCTTCATGAATATATATGTAATTTATTATCTTGTTAGTTGTGATATAATTAAATTCTATCAAATAGAGACATATTTGGATGGGGTGTCATTCGTTAGTGTGAAGTAACCTAATAAGAATAAGAGGTGATCTAATTAGTTCAATTCAATTAAGATTTTGAATTGTAAAATTAGAGATGTGTATAAATAGTTTATTTGAACCTCGCTCCAAAAAAAGATAGATTGGAAGGGACACATTAAGAGAGAACATTTATTTTTATACTTTTATAAAAATAATAAAGGTTAATTTCTTACTGCAACTCTTTGTGTGTTTATTGTTACTTTTGATAGTTTAATATTCTTACAAAAGTGTGAGTTAAACACTACAAAAATCATGAGTGCAAAAGAGTAAGCTAAAAAAAATCTGTATAACACCTACCACAACCAATCATGCGAGAGTAATATGAGACCACCTAATCGCATGGAAACTATTGTGGAAGGAATCTATATTGCTGGTTAATTTAACAATGCTATTCTGCAACGTAAGTAATCAGAATTATTACATCCTCTTAAGGAGACCAGTATATTTATGTACCAAAACTTGCAACTAATGTAAGCAACGAGCAATTGTTATAAGATCATGTGAACATCGTGCCGATATTAACCAAAACTGCCATTGAAACTTTTCAGGCATTGAAAAGGTTAACGTAGGATGAATACATAATTTCTGGACTCGCTGAAAAAAGTTATATAATACGAATTCAGAAATCCGTAGATTCGGATATGTACACACTGAATGGTTGGAGAAACTCCGGCGATATCCCTGCCATAAGACCTGCCACCAACCTTCAGGGAAATGTGTCGTGCACAGCAACTTCTCTGACTCAATGCTCATCTGGACCCCATTTCCATTAAGATCACATTTTAAAACTCTTAGCAAAAGTTTTAATCCTGATACACCCTAATCCAAACAATAATCGTGCAAATCATAGGAACTTGCATCATTGTCAATCATGTTGCTGTCAAAAATGGGTATTCGCCAATCATGTATATGGGCAAAACACGCTGTCTAAAGGTTGTGTCAACAAGTACCAAGTACTTCTTGTGATATCAATCTCTAAAACCACCTTCAGACACGGATGGGACATCTCCATCAGAGCATGTGTTGCTTCTGATAATTTTACACCCATCTCACAAACAACTTACAATTTGGCTGATATTTAATCTGTAGTGAACCCAATATCAGTACCATTCAGGAATTTCACCAATCTTACTGGAAGGAACTTGTGCAACTGGATCCTCTGTAGAAGTCACAGCTTGAACATATGCATCGCCCATGTGTTGTTGATCTGTTTTTGTAAAATTGGTCTCTATCCAACCATTAGCATTATTTGCATCAGAGAATACCTTAGTTTCCACCTGTTGTGTATCATTATAACTAGCACCGTTGCAACCTATTTTGGCCAAATCATCCTTCAACTGAGTATCAACAATTTTATTTGCATTCACTGAAACCAAAATTTCGTTTTTTTCAACAGTCGACTGATTTATTTTAACTGCATGAGCATCATCAACTCCCTCTTCACAGGTGACAACATTTTTGGAAGAAGGCAGGTCTTGTTTACTTTCCTCCAACCTGGCACCACCAATGCTGGACCTAGATACTCCATCCCGGGATTCAGTATAAACACATGTCATCCCCTCAAGCGCCATTGGAGTTTTAAGTTCATGAGAAGCATCTAATGTATTATCCATAGTCCAGGTTTCACCCAAAGTATGATCTCCAGACTGTGAGTCACAGTTCTGCATAGTCACATCACCCTGAATGCAAGACTCGTTAATGTTTGTAACATGAGACACAAAGCCTGCGATTTTAGTCATCCCTTGTAAACCATTACTTTCACTTGAGATAGATACATCTTTTTTGTCCAATGAATATTCATCTAACTTAACACATGACTCGATATCTAAGCCTTTATTCATCACAGAAGCATCATTCGAGGGAATATCAGGACATTGGGAGTCAGATTTAGCAGTACCCACATCATCTGTCTCACTAGCATGCTCTGAATCACTGTTACCACACTTCTGATCACACTGATTTGAAGAATCAATATGAAATTTACTTGTTAAATCTGGAATCTTACATTGGCTGCCTTCAATTTCCACTTTTGTGACACCTGCTGGAGGAAACATCAAGTTGAATAACAATATTTTGCAGAATATAAATGTAAAATTTGGCTTGAAATTTGAAAGCCAACAAGATGCATCTTGATGAAAACCTTTGCTAATGTTTAAGTTTCCATCAATTTTTCCTTGTTCCAGTAGTTGCTTCTGCAACATATCAATGCCAGGGAAAACCAGCATATTAATATACTTCAACTCTTGCTTAAGCGACTCATCCAGTGTAGTGAAACCAAAAACTTCCGTCCAAGTTTTTGTAAGCTCAGAAATTGCAGGGATGATCAGTTTCTCAACCTTCATAGAGCAAAGCACCTAAGAAGACGAGGAAAGTCATTAAGATAGCAGAAACAATCCAACTTCATGCATAGACCACTTTTATATCCAGTAATTTTCACAAACAAAGATGTTGGAATAGTTCCTAATCCTCACCATCTCCAAGGCGCAAAAGAGTCGGCGGCACATCCCTTGGTGCCGATATGTATGGCGAGTTCCAATAAATGGCATCTCTACAAACCTTGTCCCATGGAACCTGGAAAACCATGCACAGAAAATTTCAAAATTCACCTGAATGCTGACCAACTAGCAAAACCAAAATAGGCAGTAGTAGGTGGAGATCTAGTGAGTAGATAGAGGAAACAAAGCACATTAAGTCATGTGACAACAAATTTACCCAAAAGGACAAGTGTACATATCGAATTTCTGCAATTCTAAAGACCAAGTCCTCTGTGTACCTCCTGGCAATTTGAATGAAATGCATTTCAAGGTATTAAAGAAACTCCATTTCTTCAACAATCAAATTGTTGCCATTGAACGGCAAAAAAGTAACTATTCATCCAATACCTGATAGATGCAGCAGAAATTATTTCATCACCCCTCTCTAGAATAGCAGTGTAGAAGCCATTGAAGTTTAGTCTGTTGAAGTTTGATCTGAAAAAGATGGAAAGGTCCAACAAAACACTCCAGTTATACACCAAAATGCAGCAAGTCAACAATTTGGCAATCAAATTACCAAAAACAAACCACAACTTCGGCATGCTTATATGTTAGAAGCATCAGTACAAGATGGTCATAAGTCACTTGTGAATAAACAGTTTCTTTCAAGTAGCTAAATGAATTAAAAAAACAAGGTAATATGGCAGTAGCCAGATAACACTATTTAAGAACAGCCAGAAACAACTATAGAATACATAAAACTGTCTTAAGAAAAGAATGATTGTTGAGTATAAGGTCAACAAAACAAACTCAGTCAAGGATTTCCTGTGTAAAAGAGAAAAAGAATGCGTAAAATGGCTTTCCACAAATATGTTTCAGCACATCTACATATAAAAGTAGGGAAGTACAAGTTTTCAATAACATATTATATATGGCACATAACAACAATACTAATCTCTAACATATCATCAGCAAAGGTAGCATTTATCCATTTTGGTAAATGTAAGGCCATTACTTATAGTCGTACATGATCACAGAGCAGCTTTTAACAAACTAATGTGCCATGATTAGAAATAAGAATGCTTACCCACAATTATAAAGAACATTATGTATTAGATTGATCCCACTCCTCCTATCAACAATGGGCAAAAAGCATTCATCCATAACAGACAAAGCAACAGCTAGTTTTGAATTGCACTCTACCCTTTGAGGAAGTCCTTGGAGAGATGAATCTAAGTCTGTATCTGTTCTACGAATGAGAGACCATGAAAATCCTGCTTCTAGTTCATGTTTGACACCAAGATACCTCTGCAATTGCTCAAGAAGCTGTAGTGCAGTAAAGTACAGGTTAACATAGTTAACATGAGCCTGACTAGCACATCAAGGACAGAAGAGAACAACACTGATTATCAGTTCAAATTCAAAGGGCACTGTGGCTTCTGAATATAAAACAATCAACTAAGATAAAATATATATAGCAAGGAGGTGGCAGTGGGAGCACCTAAGTTAGTAAATAGAATCCCAGAGAGACTAGTAGCATTACCTCTTGGCATTTCTTGCCACAGAAACTATCTGCCTCAAGGGAAAAGGTATCTATCTCCTTTGTGCATGACTTGTGGTCTACGGGAAAGAGGAAAACTCAGTTTCAATAAGCATACGGAATATAAGGACAAAAAGGAAAATAGATGAAACTGTAAAGTATATGAATATACATTTTTTGGCACACATTGCACAAGTAACTAGCATCGAATGTGCTGAGTGATCTTTAAGAATCTTCTCACTGGCCACCCCACAAAATCTGCAAGCACAATTTGGGCAATGCCAGTCACCTGGGGGAAGCATCTGCAGTGGAACAAACAGTAAGTGCCTGAAGGAGGGCCAGAGAATAAAGTACAACTGTTCAATTACAAGACAGCTCGAGTCATTCAGCTTAATTTAACTCGTTTCTTTGCTTTTACTAAACATTATCAAGCCAAAAGTAAAAGATCTCAAAACATTATAAATTTTAGTTCCCTTCAGCCATTAAGTTAAATAGGATAAAGAGCTTCATAAGTCATCATGAGACAACGCCTTCCATAGTATCTATAAAATCCATCATTAAGTCTAGTCAAAGCACCTGTCAATAAATTTTTTTTTCAAAATCCCTCAACATACAGAATCATAGTTTGCAGGTCATTACCTAAACAACAAACAAAATGCTGCACTTTAACCCAAACATTCTGTTGTGGCGCACACATCTATTTTCAGTTCAGCAAGAGAGCAACCCCATGGTACTCCCTCCACTGCCTAAGAGTTAAACTAATATGCTAAATAACTGAAGAATTCACATAGCTTTTCAGTAGGCCTTCCTTTAAATTCATAAAGCTTGCTAAGATTGTTGAAGCATAAGCTAAAACCTCTTTCCAATACATATTATGTTGGTATAGGTCAACAAGTTAAACAAAAAAGGAAGAAACACAAACTTTAATGTACTTGCAAATTCTACATGTATGGAATGGTATGAAGCAGTTTTTCAAATTGCGGGTGGTAGCGTTACTGCAATAGGCTGCATTTGCAGTATGAATGAAACAGTAGCTGTACATTGCAGCCACGGGTACAATGATACGCCACAATCGTTCTATTGCGGTGGAACAAAAAATACCAACAGTGAAATGGAAAAGAAACAGAGAAAAGCTGGTGAAGAAGATAAAAAATGTAAAATCAAAGAATAGCAAGGAGAAATGAAATTGAACAAAAACCATTACCAAAACATCCAACTTAATTACAAAAATCTCAATATTAAATGGCAGTTAAGGACGAGATTTGATTTCAGTACCTTCAAACATGGAAAGGAGAGGAATTCAAAAATAAAAAACTAGAAACAACAAGAAATAATTAACGTGATTGTGGAGATAGTCGGTTTAACATAGAATTTGCAAGTAATAGAATATGCAGGAGAATACAACAAAGTAACAAACGTTAAGGAGGGAGGAAGAACTAAAGTGAAGAGAGAGAGAGAGAGTAAAAGTGAAAAATGAAATAAAAACGTGGTTTAGAATCTAAACCACATTTAGAAGAGTGAAACGTAGAGTAGTATAACCTTGTCTAGTTGTAAGGACCTAATTTAATTCATTTCAAAACTAAAACTCAAAATTTATTTCATTTGGAAACAACCTCTCTACTAATTAGGGGTAAAGCTGCGTACTACTGGACCTCCCCAGACTCCGCTTAACTGCGAGATTTCTTTTGAGTGTTGTTGTTGTTGTAGTATATTTCTTAAAGTCCATTTTTCATATAATTTAATATTATAAAATATCAAATTATTAAATCATAATGTATACAAACATATTAGTTATTATAATTATATAAAAACATTTAAATAAATCATATACACTAAAAATAATTTCACGACTGCAAGACTGCAACACCCATGGTCCACAATTTAACTTCCTTAGTACACGCAATCACAAAATCTGCAACTACCACAACCGCAATTTAAAAGCTTAGAATAGAGCATTGTCAGAGATAATTGCAACATGCCATTTGGCAGCTCTCATGAAAGAATAATATGCAAAAAGAAAATAAATACATGTACGATACACAAATTATTAAATCATAATATATATCATTGTAGAACATATTAGTTATTAGAATTAAAAAATTAAAAAAAACATTTAAATATTTAAATAAATTGTAAACACTAAAATAATTTCACGACTGCAAGACCGCAACACCCGCAACCCGCAATTTAACTTCCATAGTACTCACATTCACAAAATCTGCAACTGCCGCAATCGCAATTTAAAAACTTAGTATAGAGCATAGGCAGAGATAATCTCAACATGTCATTTGGCAGCTCTGATGAAAGAATGATAAGCGAAAAGAAAATATAAAGAGATAAGGTACACATGCCTTTATGTCCAGACAGCTTTGATGAAACGTTGACGGACAACCATCACAGCAGATGAGGTTCCCACCATCTCCACAGATGCCACAAGTATCATCATTAGGATCGTCACAATCGATGTCTACAGAGTGAAACCCAATGCGCTTAATAGACTCTTGTCTATTCCAAGCATCAATCTGACACTCCAGAAGGGAAATCCCAGAATCAAGATATATATTTTGAAATGGCTGGCGTAGTTTGCTTCCAGCATGGATCTCAAACTTTGAAACTGTAAGGATTTTACTACAGCAACCACAATGAATACCATCTTTTGTAACCCAACCCTCTAGCATAACTTTCGTCCGTCTACGGTTCATATACCTCACCTTTTGGCTGGGCTGCACAGTTCCAGAGTCAATTAGCCAGGCTAGCAGTGTCAGCTTTCCAGCATGCGGAACAAAACCATCACTCCCAGAATTTAGTCCCTGATTAGAATTTCGCACCAGCAATGTGCATCTACCAACTTTTCGAGTTTTTCTTCCTTTGCAAGAAATGGATCCAGAGGATGGCTCTTCATTGTCATCATGCAAATGATGAACTGAAGTTTGACCTTTGGAATTTGAAGTGAAACACGGATTACTATTGACCCTGCCCTTTGTTGGCTTATTATTCTTGTTTATAAAGGAGCTTAGTTTCTCTTCGTGTCTACCACTATCCATGCTCTCTTCATGATGTTTCAAACTCGAAGACTTCCTCACTACCTCATTCTCACTGTCATCACTTCTCTTCTTTTTCATTTCCTTCTCAATCTTCTTGCTTGTTTTCCTTGTCAGTTGGCTAAGCACCTCATCTGACAAAGGCATAAATGCAGAGGTATCAATTCTGGGTTTTACCTCATCTTCATCATCATTTAATTGCTTTAAAAGGGCATCATATGCCTTGATGATGGACCAATAGGCTGTTCCACCAGGATTAATGTAGACCGCATCAAGGTAGTCTCTGTTCCTTCGAGGTCTGTAGTCTATTGTCCAACCTGCGTCCAGAAGCATATCCCTTATACGCTCCCGTAACTTTTGCTTTTCTGTACCAGTACCACGCTTAACTTTCCCATCCTTGACTTTAGTTGGAGGGAGCTGATTGGGTAGCATTTTCTCACCTTCACCACTCATGCTTTTCATGGATTTACGAGCTTCTACATTCTTCAAACCAAGCATCAATAATGAATTGCCGTCTTCTGAATCCTGGTGATGACCCTTGTTTTTCTCAGTAGAAAATGGTCTCTTCAAAGGATTACGCATTTCCATAGCCTTTGGTCCCATGTTCAGGGGCGTATCACTGTCTTCAGCATCCTGTTCACTAACTTTGTGATGCTTAGCTGAAAATGATTTCAAAGGTTTACTTGGTTTCCTGTCTGTCCCAACAAGAACACCAACTTTCTCAACATGTTTGGGCTCAGAATGAAAGAAAGGACGGATTGGAATATTCCTCTTAACAGTATCTTCAGTCCTCAAACCCTTTCTATTTTCTTCATTCTCAAAGCGATTATAAATGCTCATAGAGCCAGCAACCTTCTTCTTCTTGTTTACCATTACTTTTAAAACCCCATTTTTTCCCTGAACCCTAATAGGTTCATCAGAAACATAGTTATCCCTCAAAAAAGAAACCGGATGGCTAGGTGCAGTCCTGACATTATGATCCCCCCGACTTAACCCACCCGCCCCGTCAAAATTTGCACTTCTTTTCCTATCAGCAATATCATGTCTACTTGATCCTGTCTCATGTTCCCCTCCAATGCTACTTCTTCTCACCACCATCGACCCAAAAAACTTCCTTTTCTCTAAACCCCCATCATCAAACCGTCTCCTCCTTACCATCTCCCCATCATTCCCTTCATACTCATCGAACTCAAACACCTCCAACCCATTCCTCTTCCTTCCACCCAAATCCTCTCTATTTCTGCCAATAACACCAACCTCATTGCGCCTCAAATCACCTCCCTTGTTCCTCTTCTGACTAACATCACCTTCTCCAATCCCACGCTTATCAAAATCACTCAACCCATTACACACACTTATTGTGTCTGACCCTAATTTTCTCCCAGGCGGCATTAACTGTTCATCACTCGACCCCGAATCGCTGAAATCCATTTTAGCTCGCTTCTTCTCCTTCTTAGCCTCAAAAACCTTGCGTCCACCAGAAGTGCCCTTCCCCATTCCCGCACCATCACCACCACCACCACTACCACCACCCTTCTTTCTCACAATCAAACAACCGGTGGAGCTCCTATTCTTCACCATAAAAGCTGAGGAGTCACCAGATCTCCTCCCCTCTTCCATGTAGAACCAATATTTGACCCCCAAAACCCTAAATTCCGAATCTCATTCCAAAATTGAACGAAACAAGCAATACAAACACAATTTCAAAACCTTAAACCAAAGGCACCAGATCTGACGCTACCACAAACACAACCCAAACGGTGACTCAATGACAATCGATGCAGAGGTTAACACTACCTTGCCGCTTTCAGTTTTGACATCTTATTAAAATCCGTCCGCCGCCGATTCATGACGCAACTTTTCGGCGAAAAAAGAATGACAGAGAAAGAACGTGGAAGACAAAGAGAGAAGGAGAAGTAGGGAGAGATTGCACGTATACCTATGAAAATAACTCTAATACAAGCAACAGAACAGACACAATTAGCCATTAGGACTCTTCTCGGTTGCAATTGTATTTTATTTATCTTTTTTTCCCTCCAAATCTGGTTCTTGGAGACCAACACATCACCGTTATGATCCTCGCACGTGGCAAGATCATGGAGCCTTTATAAAATACTGGGATTAACGACGGAGCGTTAGGTTCAACAGCGGGAAGAAGCGCGTGAGAAGACTTAGGAGGAGTTTGGGTGACGACTGATTAGATCACAGTGGTGGAGAGGTTGATTAACCAATTGTTATTGGATTAAGGTCTGTTTAGTTGAGCTAAATCTGAAAATTTATTTTTAGTAACTTTTAAAATCATGAGCTATTTGGAGCTTGATCAATTATCAATATTTATAAATACTTAAAGACATTCTTTATTTTATATATATTTAGAAGTATAAGATAAAGTTAATGGGACAAATTTATATTACAAATTAAATTATAAAGAGATCATAATTATGATATTCATATTGTATTTATATATTATCTCTAAATTATTCATAATTATTATTCTATTAAGATTAGATCTTAATAGAGCATAAAAAGAGTTATGTTTCTTACTCATGAAAAAAGTAGTTGATCTCATAAATTAAAATATAGAGATACTTAAATAAATGTATGAGTGTATAATAGAAAACAACTTCATTGAACTAACTCAATAAAAAAAATCCATTTAGATCATTACTTATATGTCAATAATCATTCGATACATCTTGAATTATATGAAGATAGTTAAGTGATCAATATAAGATTTATCACTTTAAAGTGATTATGGATGATGTTTTATTGTTCTTGATTAATATTGATTCGAGATATTCATAGTCAAGTTTGAACGATACTTTGCAAAATAGTTTATAAATATCATTAATAAAATCAAATATTAATGGTTGAGAACTAATATGATTGGACTCAAATAGAATAGATAGTATTTCCATTATATATATCTAATCGAGAGATTGTATGATGAAAGGAATAAATTATATGAAAAATTCATGCACAAAAAGTCAAATTACTTTGATATCCTAGATATTTGGACGGTCATGATATGTTGCTAAAAATTAATCTAGATCTATAGATATAAATATGATTTAAAGATATAATTTATACTCATTACCAACATATTTAGTAACTTAATGTGTCATATACAAAGAACGAGTTGGAGAAAAAAAATGTTTTAACCAAATTGGACTTGATTGGAAAGTTACAAAAATTTTATTACATGTTCTATGTTAGGGATAAGGTACTCTTAATAAGGAATATGACTTATTTAGTAATAAGGTTATTATAACCTTAAGTTAGAACAAAGTTGTTTGGATACATGTTTAATTGTGACTTAAACCTAGAAAAGAGCAACTTATTTGACTCATAAATTAAAGTAATCTTAAAAGCGAATAAAGTTAGTTTAAATAAGGAAGAGTGTATTCCTTATTTCACCGAGTTTCAAACATTATTTTAAATTCAAATTTCAGTTTCAAAATTAAAGTAATTATTTTTCTTAATTTGATTAAGATTAATAATTAAATTGGTTCTTAATTAACAACTTTAGAAATTTATTTTTTAAAAATTAAAATTAATTACTTTTCAATTAGATTTATTGAAATTAATTAATTAGACTCCTTAAAATTAAGAAAAAGTGTTTTCTTAAGTAATTAAGAAAGGTGTTTCTTAAAGTTTATTTATTTCAATTTGAATGAGAATTTTAAATTTATTATTATTTTATTTATTTAGAAAGTATTTATTCATTTATGAATAATAAGTTTCTTAATTTATTAGAAAAGGAATTTTTCTTGATTAAATTAAAAAATAGGTTCCATTTATTAATTAAGAAAATAAAATTTCTTTAATTTTTTAAAATAGTTTCCTAATTTATTAAAGAATACTTTTCTAAGAAATCAATCTCTAAATAAATAATATAAAGGACTTTCTTAATTAAATTAAAAAAATGTATATAATTTTAGTTTTTAATATATTAAAATAATTTTCTGATTAAAGAAAAAATCTAACTAAATTAGAAATAGTTTTCAAATTGGATTAGAATGTGTTACTTATAAAATTTGAAAATGGAAATAATAAGTAATATATAATTTATTGAAAATTATTTTTAATTATTTTTTTAAAAGAGTCAAGATACTTGGAAATAGTTTTCAATGCAAATTAAATTATATTTGGAATAAGAATTTAATTTATTTAGTAATCAATATGTTTAATCTAATTTAATTATCCAGTGAGAGATATATTATTTTAGATTATAAAGATTAATAATTGGAATCAAACAAAGTTCGATATTTTATGCATA
>JANIMX020000523.1:433456-450264 GCA_024582655.2 Erythroxylum kunthianum
ACACAGATTGAATAAATAGTATATTATTATATGTTTAAATAAATAGTATATTTATATTATTTATAATAATATCAATAAAATAAAGGTCTCGTTTTGGTATGTTGACTGTATTGACTAATTTCTGTATGATATTATTAATTAATCTGTATCGGAGATTACTGACTGTTTATTTATAATATTATATGGCGTTTGGTACTGTTTCGAATAAACAGTATGACTAAGTTATACTGTGTTTGGTGATGTTTCGGATAACATTAGATCAAATTATTTTTATAAAAAATAACATTAGATCAAATTATTTTTATAAAAAGAATTTTATGATAAATTCAGTGAAAATTTAAATTTAAATGATATGTTTTTTTTTAAATTCATATGATAAGATTTTTTTTCATTTGTTTTTGCCAAGACTTATGAGATAAGTTTAAATGAACTGACTTATTATAATAATTGTAGTATTTTATAAAAAAATTTATATACTCAGATACGCTAATAAAAAGAGTATCAAATAATATATAATTCAAAATAATATGATTTATCCCGTGAACACTTTTTTCCTAATTATATAATTAAGCATGTATTAATTAAACCGAAGTGTGTGAGTTATATTAGTTAGTGATATAAGGAGAGTATTAAAAGTCCAACTAGTTAGGTAATTAAATAATACAAGTTGACACCAAATACATGATATGAACTATTTAGTCATATCCATACTCTAATACGGTGTACTAAACGAGCCCAAATATTATAATATTATATGTTTAAATAAAGATTACACAATTTTACAAAACTTAATTTTTAAATTAAAATTAGAACTCAAACCTGTTATTCTTCAAGGCAAATGAGCTTATTATCAATTGGTACAAATCTAGTCATGCAAAAGATTATAAAGAGAGTATAGAGACATAAAACCAACCAGTCAAAGTACTTTGACATTAGAATGGTAGAAGTGAGAACTAAAACCTACCAGTCAACTAGTTCATCTCCAAGACATAGATCCATTAAAACCTACCAGTCAACTAGTTCATCTCCAAGACATAGATCCATTAAACACCCTCCCTCTCAATTTCACATTCCACAAGTAGCCTAAGCAAAGAGAAGTCCAGAGACTTTCTGCACAAGTTTCCTTCAACAGGTACTGATCTCCTCCAGTATGTAGTTTCATTGATCCTTTTTATCCTCTCATCATCTTATAATAGAATGCTCTAAAAACATAATTTTACAAGCATCTATCAATTCCAGTACTTCATTTCGTCTTTCATTGAACACAAAAGTGAAAAAAAAAGGTGAAAGAAGGTATTAGAATTGCTATTCATATAAATTGCAGGATGATTTACTGAAACACCATAGCCCGAGATTGTATTGACACAAAAGAGGAATCAAATCTCATATGGAAAGACCAAACACCAACAATCAGACAAATCTGCACAATCCTCAGAAGGTATGTGATTTTAACACATCTACGGTATCCTACCAAGAATATATTGATATGTTAGATTCCATTCTGATTAAGGCTCTTGGTTTTCCCCAAGAACAGTCTCAACTTGGAGCTTTTTGGTTGTTCTCATTAGAGGACATATAACACTTTCTTAATGCAAGCATTTCATCACTTCTAGGGTCTGCATTTCACCGTTTTCTTGCTTCCACCCATTTCAACGAATAGGATGGTATTGTGTAATGCCTCGCTTTGGAGGTAACTTCCTCAAAATGAAAAGAACCAAGGATGAAGGCAAAATCTCCACTAACTGCACACAGAAACAGTTTTGCTAGGTCATGTTCTAATCCAACCAGACAAATTATTATTTTAATTTTCTCACCATAACATTCTGAAATCCAAATTTGATGGGTATGAAATTTTGCTAGGTCATGTTCGACAAAAGGGCTATGAACTAAGCATACAAAAAAAAATAGTGAATAACCTACATTTTCTTGTAGAGATTATATATGTCCAGCAAAATCCAGCACTTTCCTTGTATAGGTCATATGTGTCTAGCGAAATCATGTAGATTTGTAGCGAAAATGGAACCATATACCAAATTTCATTACAGCAAATCTCAGATCCAGGCAAATATATGTTTCTTGTGAATAAGTTCAAGAGTGTTGAAGAGTATATTGGTGAATAGTAGAATAGAAAGTTAGTGAACATTTTCCTTTCATTTGACATTAAGCAATATTAGGGTAACACGTTATGAACGTTTAAGATTAGAGGAGTAATCATGGCACTGATGAGTTATCCATAATAATGAAGTACAGAAAATCATAATAAACTTACCAAGTAATATATAAAGTTTAAAACTGGATGATCCAACACATCTAGGTCTGCCGCTTGATCAAAAGCATCAAAGCACATCTACGCATTGTTAAAGAACAGAGTAAGCTAGTGTCAGATGTTCATGTAACATCGACAACAAGAAACAATTAAGCTTTAGAAACACGGCATCAAAATTTGCATGCAGAAGAAAAAGGTTAAAAAGGATCAGCCTTAATGGAAGAATTTCATGCAAACATTTAAAATTGTATCATATGATGTACGATTCATAATTTTAACAATCTCCTTATCAAACTTTACCATGCTGAGGCACCATTTCACTTAACCGAGGTCAAGATATAGAACTTGCTTTATAAGAGTTGAGTAGGCTCACCATGATGCATCTGATGAGGAAGCATAAGGAACATATGGTGGTCACATATCCAACCTGTAAGTAAAGTAAAAAAGGAAGAACAACATGTCAAATGAAAACAGTACTGAAAGCAAAAAATTAACAACAATTATAAGAGAAAATATACCTCTTGAAGCTTCTTACGCCGCCCTTTGGATTCCACGGGAAAGCGCTGCAACATTAGGAACAGCCTGACAGAAGATGAAAATTGTAAAATGAAGTAGGTAAAAATACAGTAAACGTGGTGTAAAGATATATAACTTAGAATTAGGTCAAATTATCTGCCCCCAAAGAAAAGAGACAGAAGATGACAGAATACAGATTATATGCCTCTGCTCTACACAAGCATTAGATCAAAATGAATCCAATGCCACATCTATGATATTGTGCCATTTCCATATGAGAAAAAAAAATAAACAGTTAGAAGCATCAATTACAGCAGGAAAACAAAAGCATAGAAAGAAAGTTATAGAAGTGCCGACTTTTATCTCACATACAAATCTGACGAATTCAGGGCCTGAAAAATTACACTTGGAGCCACAAGACAACAGCTCATTGACTAAACCTAGTCTCTAGGAGAAATAAAAGCAATAATGCTCCATTTAATAAGAATCCTAAAGAGTAATGGTAGAAACAACATAAGCTGGCCTATGATCCAGCTATCCAGACTAAAGTGGTGAGAGATAAAGGTCTTCGGCTATCATCCACACAAAGTAGGAGGACAAATGTATATTGCAATATTACCTTCCACCATAAAGGAGAAAGCCAAGAGCTGCAACTAAAGACACTCCTGCACATGATAAAAGCAACAGTTATCACTGTAAAACTACTCTGTATAATTAGAACATTTAGCATAATAGAGAAGAAAACCTGCAAAGAACATCTTAGAAATGATGACGACGATCAGGATATTCTTCCACCATAAGACCAACCACATAGCAATCTGGAATCGATCAATTTGAGGGTTAAGATAGTGACACACACGCGCACACATAGAGATAAAAAGGGAACTGTGAATCATAGGTCATCTTGATCAGAGTTGCAGCTTGCAAAATGGTATCCAAAAAGACAATAACATGGCCTCAGGAAGACAAACAAAATTCTAGATGCAACATTTTGATAAAGGTTGTACAGTTACTAAACTACCAGTATGATGTACCAAAAGAGTGCACAATTATTCAAAGAGAAACTTCTTTATTAAAATTTTCATAAAGGGCTGTTAAATGCAGATTTCAAACTCCACTTTGATAATGTTCCAGGTTAGATGCATGATAAATGTTGCCCACTAGATTTTTTTTTAGCTCCAACAATTGCCTTAACTCCCTAGAAAATCTGTGTATAATAAACATTGCTTGGGCACATATACCTACATATTAACACATCCATCCATGCATTCATGTTTGAAACCAGGCACACAAATACTAGAATTAATATGATCTGAGGCATGCATAACGCACCCTTACTCAAGACATCATGCCTAATAGTAGTAAAGATATTAATGTTAGGAATAAGCTGCATGAGCATATTTACAATATGCCATTTTTCATTTGTTTTAAATTAATACCATAACCAAGTAACCAACCACAAAACCACAAAACCATTATACCATTCTTATTTGTTTCTAAATGCAATAAACTGCATTTGATTTCAGCAAATCTTCTGCCTCACGATCTTTTCTTTCCATTTTTTTCTTCCTTGATGTATGGTATGATTCCAGCAGTGGTCTATTTGTTGGGAATGCCCACTTAAATTCCCACTTGACATAATCGGTAAAAAAAGAAGGAAAGATAACATATGATTTTAAAAACTTTTAGACACTCACCATTTCAATTATTCCAATATTTAAATCACATGCGTTAAGCTAATATATTCTTCTCTTCCTATTTTCCTCATTCACAGCATATGTTTTATCTGTTCATGCAAACTCAGCTTCACAATTCCTCAAATAACTATAACACCTAACAGTTTCTTCTTTAATGGCTAATGATCCCCTAAAAGCATTCCACGTTACAGCATTTATATATAGCACCACTTCAGATACATTGGCATAAAACATTGGGGTGTAAGGAGCATATGGTAACAGTTTGAGAAGTTTCTTTAGACCATTTTAAGCAATGCTTTCAGCCTTAAAAGTGATATATAACATTTGTTTAAGCTGCTTGCTCCAAGCATCATTGTATTGATTTACAGAAACTGAGAAGCGATCCACCTGTATAACATAAACCACTGCGTTGATTGTAAAGAAACTCGGTCTAAGTCCATCAGTAGATACAGCACGTGCCTGTCAAATTTTAATTAATATCAGAAGCAGATAAATATACTCCAAAGTAGACCAAACAATTGACTAAGCAAATGAAAGTAACCTGGTAATAAATCTCTGCCCAGAAGAGGACCAAAAGCGCATAAGTTGTAAAGAAAGCAAGACTTGGCAAATCAAGTAGGATGTGTTGCAAAATCTAGCAAATGCAAGTCATCAAGCTACATATTAGGTACAATCATAGACACCAAAAGTTAAATCAGAAAACACTAATCAACAAAAGACTACCAACCACTGGACGTATGTGTTGCACGTCCCGACGGAAAACAAATACTACACATCGAACTGCAAACCAGGAGAAAAAATAACAGACCATGCAATAACATCAGGAAAGTCAGAAATCCAATAATTAAAAAAATATTAAAATTCAACATCAAGAGATACAAACCCCCATTGACCAAGAAATTGAGGAAGTGGAAAACCTTCTGAGTTGTCCAACCATACTCCGGAACTCTCAATTGAATACGTACCAATTGAACCTAAAGCCGAAACATAATAAAATTTCCTAAGCATGAAACCAAACAAGAAAAATAAAAACACACGCAAAATCATGCAGGATAGCCTCTAAAAGCCGGAAACCCTAGAGAAACATCAATTGCAAACTGCATCGGCTGACAATAATAATCACAAAATTAAGATTAAAATCATTATTAAATTATTATTATGAAAAGGAGTAGTAGTTAAAAATAATTAATCAATGATGTTAGGATTGAGATTGTAGGAGTTATCATGCAAAATCTCCCTAACTTTAGCAATGTCAGGAATCAAGGTCCTCAAATTAGTAAAGTGAATAATATTGATAAGAGAACCCAATAAATTCCAATTATCATGTCAAAAACAGGTAAAAGCTCATTTCCTACTTGGTTACACGATTAGTCTTGATAAAAACATTCATGCCAATTATAAATAAGCAGGGAGATAGAACCCCACGTTGTCCTTCGATTTCGTTGACGTTGTCTTCTCGGTTTTTATAATTATGCTCATTTGTTCTACGCTTTCACCCCAGTAAAGAAAGAGAGAATTTGTTGGAGAAATAGGATACCACCAAAAAATGGCTGCTTTCTTACTTCTCCGTCGAAAGCTCTCAAATTTTGCATTTTTTCGCGTTCTAGACGGTCAGAAATTTAAGTTGTTTGTTCTTTATTTCTTGACTGATATTTAGCGAATCATTCTCTATTTTACCGCTTTATTTGTTTTCTGGGTTTGAGTTTGTTCTTGTTTTTGAGTTTATGTTGGTATCAAATGTCTCCTTTATTGCTTTTGATTTCTGAACTCGATTATTTGGCATTTTTATTTGTGTATTTCTGGTGGAATGCGATTAGTTTTGGTGGGTTTTTGAAAGTAATGTGTATCTATGCCAATTTAATGGTAGAAAGAGGAACTGATAGAACTCAAGAGCTCACGTAAAGAAGATCTTGCTTGATGGGGCTTATTTTCGGTTGGATATATATAAATTTCTGGGCTTGTTATTGAATCTATTGGATAGCTATTGTGATAACAAAGTATAGCTAAAATAAAATGGATTTCTCGTACTATTTTATTCTAATCGTGTTAAGTTTAACAACGTTGGTTGTTCCAAGCATTGCCGAAATTTATCAATGTTGCCACTTTTAATCTACTAAAGTAGATGCTTGCATGAGTTCTTTTTAATTTTAAAGGATCTATGCTAATATTTAATTTACTGCTTGGATCTTTCTCATACCCTTTTTTTTTTATTTTTTTATAGATAATGTAGAAGGATTTCGGTTGCATGTGGAATTGAACATAAGAGCTTTAGTTGGTGCTTACAGTTTGTCAAGACAATACAGCAACCGAAGTGGTGCTAAAAAATTTGATTTTACGGACTTGACGTAAGAAATTGGCTACTTCTATAGGAGAATTTAGTTTATTCCTGCATGAATCTTCACATACTCTTCTTTTATTCAACCAAAGCACTTCATTTCTGTAGTTTCTTACAATGACGCTACTTGACTAGGAGATATTTGAATGGATAAGTATGGTAGTGCTTTGTTCTCTTTTCCATTGTTCCTGGTAATTTTTCTCTGTTTTTGCCTTTTCTTTTCTATGAGTCCGTTTTGATTTTCATTTTTGCAGTATGTGCCTTTTGGGACAAATTGAGTTTACTTTTAATTGATGTTTCAACTATATTGTTATTGACAAATATCACATCTTAAGTTACAAATTGTTGATTACTATATTACTATACTTTATTAATTGGATTCTTGGAAACTCAGTTGTCCTCATACATGGTACCCAAATGCTCGAAGAAAGAACCGTAAGGTCATCCTGCACGTAGGTCCCACAAATAGTGGGAAAACTTACCAGGCTTTGAAACGACTTGAGTCAAGTCCTTCTGGTAAGTATGCTGCTGTTATTTTGCAAGAGTCTTTGTGCATGTTACTAAATGTACTTGAAGAAATGGAAAGGCGAATGTAAACAAGCACTTAATATATTGGCTGACTACTTACATTTATCCATCACTTGTAGGCATATATTGTGGTCCTTTGAGGTTGTTGGCATGGGAGGTGGCAAAACGCTTGAACAAGGCAAAAGTTCCTTGTGATTTGATAACAGGACAAGAGAGAGATGAGGTTGATGGTGCAAAGCACAAGTCTGTGACTGTTGAAATGGCTGATGTGACCTTTGATTATAGTTGTGCTGTTGTTGATGAAATTCAGGTATATTGATATTTCAATTATATGATCAACCAAAAGAACTTGAAGTAATACATGCATATATGGTGTGATGTGCATATGGTTTCTTAAATAACATATGTTGGTCCTTTTCTTTTGTTGCATTGTTCTCAATGGGCTAGAAGACTATAAGATGTTAATCAGGCTCTTGTTCGGATTACAGTGTCTATCTTATCTTACATGATGCTAATTATGGCAGTATTTAACATGATTTGTTGGGAAACGTTTTGTTGATTTAATTTTAGGAAAGTTCGTAATTTTACCATTTTAATATCCTCTGATGGAAATTTGTGATTATGTACTGGAGCAGTGATTGCTCATTTAACGTTGCTTTAACTAAGTGGTGGAGCATAAACATATTCATGAATATAATCTTTTCATTTTCTTCAGATGCTTGGATGTAAGACAAGAGGATTCTCATTTACACGAGCTCTCTTGGGAATCTCAGCTAATGAGCTCCACCTTTGTGGGGATCCAGCTGCTGTTCCTCTCATTGAGGAAATCTTAAAAGTGACTAGTGATGATGTTGAGGTAACATTATGTTTGGTTCATGGCTTGATCAAACTTTATGTTTTGCTTTCTCAAGATGATTTTGATGTTTCTCTGTTACGCAGTTACGCTAACTATTATCTTAGAACATTCATTAATGTTTATATGTGCGTGTGTGTGTGCATAGGAGTGTATCATCTGTATCCTATCATTACTTGATGATCAACAAGATGACACTGATAAAAGATGGAAAACTGCTGCAAATGACAGTTTATTGCAATCTTATCTTAATGATTTGAGTAACTTCTGTTTTTCAACTTCTTCTTGATTATCATTAAGGTAGTTTCATTGTAAAATTTGCTAACTTCTTTCCAGAATAAAATTTAATACATACCAAAACCTTTCTGAATTTTTTTATGTTAAGGGTGCTTCTTTTACTCTTTCTGTGCAATAATTTAGCTCCTGAGTTGGGTCTTCTGGCTTAGTTTCCCTTTGGTGGATCTTGTAGTTCCTTGAATATGTTTAATGATAGAAGATTTATCTCTGTAAGGGATGAATGTTGAATCTTTGACTACTATTTTGATAGAGTATCAAAATTTTCCATCATAAAGAGTGCAAAATGTTTTAAAATCCAAGGGTTGTTGATGCAAAAGAGTTTAGAGTTTACAAAAGAAACAAAATAAGGCGGCAATAAGGTTGAGATTTACTTTATACTGGACTTTGCTTACTAGATCGGAAGTAATAATAAGTTAGATATATTATCCTAGTTGTTAAGGACTTGAGTCTATTTAAGAAAAAAAAAATTCTTATTAGAATAATATTCAATATTATTTTGTATATTTTAGTTAAAAATTTCTTTATTACTAGAATAAGGGTTCTAAGAACTTATATATTTGTGTGTGTGTGTCTATTCCTAGTTTCCTACTATCCATTCATTGTGTTCTTCCCTAAATTCCAGCAAACCTAACCTAAATTCCAGCCATCTCAAACCTATATTCCCGCCATATTAAACCCTGAAATCCTAAACCTAAATTTCCAACAATCAAACCTTAAAATTTCAGCTATACAAAATCTGGAAATTCTACATTCTTACCCAAAATCCAATCTTTAAACTTGATATTCCAGCAGCCTAATATCAGTCATATTTCCTTTTTTGTGATTTTAGCTACTAGTTAATAATTCTTCTATTTGTCCTACATCACAACTACTTGTTAATATCTAAACTACTCATCCTACATTAGTTGCATATTTATTTGCATAATACTAAATATTTGTTGGATGGTATCAATTACATTTTAGAGTTATCTCACCACTTTAAGATACTTTTGATCCTTGCTTGGAAACTATGTTGTATAGGTCCGTCATTACAATAGGCTTTCACCATTAATTCCATTGAAGAAACCGCTTGGATCATTTCACAATATACACAAAGGCGACTGTATAGTGACCTTTTCTCGTCAAAAGATATACAAGTTGAAGGTTAGCAACTATTGCAACTTTTTCTCCCACATTTTTCTTTCCTTTCATTTTATTCTTTTTTTTTCCTCTTTTAGTTATGTTGTTGCTTACATTATCTTTTTTCTTTTAACTTCAAAAGTATAATGTTGCCTATTGAATATACATCATATGTAAGTGGATGCAATATACACCTGTTGGGTATCTGTCCACACCTTGATGCTCTAGATAAACACAATTAGAGAAAAATAAGTGATAGGTTGGTACTATTTTTATTGGATTGAAAATCATTTTTAGTTAAATTTAGATGATAATCGTATTATTTCATGAGTCTAATCTCACAGGGTAATGTCTTAGTGACATTTGGATTATGTGTCACACGTATCTCATCTTGAGCTTCCACATATGTGGCATCTTAGAATTGTTAATTAGGCTTGAAAACATATACACTATAGATTGATAAAGCATTCAGTTGGAAGAACTAGGTTATGTAAATTTGCAGTTATGTGAGATGCGGTTTTCTAAATGAGGAAATTAACCAAGATTATAATGATATTAAAATAGTTGAGTGTGTTTATTTTCCCAAAATTTTTGAGGGGTTTACTTGAATTTTGATAGACGTTTTCCTTAAGAATGTTGCAAGACGTACTCTCCTATAGTGCTAAAAAATGAACATGGTTTTGAAATGCAAAACATCTTCCTTTGTATGAAATCTGTGTTTTCGCTAAATCTGAAAATACTACTTGTCTGGCCTACTAACTTTCTATGTAACTCTCCATCTTTTTTGTTGTTGCTAGAAAGAGATTGAAAATGGGGGAAAGCATCTCTGCTCTGTACTGTATGGTTCGTTGCCACCGGAAACTCGAACTAGACAGGTCCGATTCCTTCTAACTTCAGAAAATGATTGCTTTTCACTATATGGTCAATTTCTTGGAATTGATCTCAATTTGATACTTGTCACTTAAACTAATGTGTGCTTTTCTTCGAAGGGAAATCTTTCTATCTGTGCATTTTATATGGGCTAATTGATCTTCTTTGCGCAAATATCTAAATGCAACATTTGGATTCATGCTCTTATCCTTCAATGGAAAACTTTGTAGTACCTTTTGTTAAATGTTGTTCTGATTGATGATACCATCTTCTTGGGGGCTCGAAATATGATTTTATTGTCTATCTCCTTATTTTAATATATGTTTCATTAGTGTGGCTGAATTAATGTGTTCTTTAGAATTGCAGGCAACAATGTTTAATGATTCAAGCAGTGAATTTGATGTTCTTGTGGCTAGTGATGCCATTGGGATGGGTCTTAATCTGAATATTTCCAGGATCATATTTTCAACCATGCAAAAGTTCGATGGTAATGAGATGCGGGATCTGACTATAGCAGAAGTCAAACAAATTGCTGGTACATGATTAAGCATGCAGCATAAAAGTTGGATTTTTACCCTCACTTAGCGGTCCAACTCTTTTTTATTCTTTCTAATTTTTCCCTCTTTTGACATTGGGACAGAAGTGGGGGTGAATTCTCAATCGACCATGCTGTCTGTTTAGCTAGGGATGAATGTTTTCTACCATCTAAAATTTGGAGATTGGTCATAATTTTTGTTTTTTTTTCTGATTTATTGATGCAATTTTTCCGTAAAAGCTGAGAATTAATTTTTTTCTACCTTTTTTGTGTGAGCATTTTGAATGTTTCTTGTATGTTTATGTTGCAGTGTTAAGTGACTAAATTTCTCATTATGCTATATATATAGGTAAGAGAGTGAGTGTAATTGACATAATCAATAGATGGATCATCAAGGCTAGACCTAAGAAACTTATAGATATGTATCGTTGGTAATATCTTTGTATCCTATGAGCCATTAGCTGGTTGTCTTCAGTTAACTATTTGTTAAGTTTAAGAAGTTATTCTTTTATTATTGCTACATTTCTTTTGTTTGGTTCTGTTTGCTTTGTTCATTGTTTTATAATTTTTTTCTCAAAGAAATTGGTTCATCCTGAATGCTTCAAGTTTGACTTGACTCTTTGCCAGGATTTACTATATAACTAAACACCTATGACTTGAAAAGGATTTGTTGTACTTTCTTGAAGTTGCAACACTAGAGCATTTTCACCAAGTTGTGCTTTTAAATTGATAGAAATTTAATGCTCTTGAAGTTGCAACACTAGAGCATTCCCAAGTCTTTGAATACTTGCAGCTATTCTTTCTTTATTTGCTTTGAGAGCTAGAAATGCACTCTTCAAGCTGAACACGTATAAAAACACTTCTTTAGATGCCTTTTTAACTGATCATGGAGTTCCTCAAAAGATTGGGCAACTGGTGACCATATTATAGCTATTTATGTCATATTGTTGTATTATCATTTATAATATCATCCAACAATGTGCTATCAATCTTATTTCCCTAATTTGTTACTTCTTAATTCATTTGGGTTTGTTTTCTTTATATAACTAGTTTAGTGACCGTGTAGGAAGAGCTGGAAGGTATGGATCTAAATTCCCAGTTGGAGAGGTAACTTGTCTAGATGTAGCTGATCTACCTTTGCTTCACACATCCTTGAATTCTCCATCTCCTATCTTGGAGGTGACTCACACCGTGACTCTAGAATTGCGCAATTGTTGTTTTCATCATATTTTTAGTTTTTTTATTTCTTAACCCTTTTCACATGTACGCTGCAGCGTGCTGGATTATTTCCTACCTTTGATCTCATGTATATGTATTCACGTTTACACCCAAGAAAAGGCCTCTATCAGATATTGGTGGGTTGCTATAACGTAATTTCTTTATTGCTTATGTTTGTTTTATCTTTGATACTAATGGCTCATTCAGTAATGGGAGGTACCTACACATTTCAAACATCTGCAATTATGTTTTCTCATTGTCAGGAAGTTTTAGTTGATCAAAGAAACTTTTTAAACAAAAGGTTTACAATAGTAAACTGACATAAATTCAGCCAATTTTCTTTATAATTAAAATTCTAATTTTTAACAAAGAGGGATAGGTACCTCTAGTCTGATTCTCATACAAACAGAAGCAAAAGAATTGATGTCATTTCTCTTTTGACTGTTGGGGAGGATATTTTACAATGTAGATTGAATAGACAAAAGCTATTCTTTCGTGTATAATTTTGCATTGAGTTAATTCTAGTTTATCAAAGTGTTGAAAAGTTATGATATTCTTGTAGTTTTTGTTGTTGAGACTTGTCAAACTTTTGCAAGGCCCTTGCACTTAGACAATAGTGGTACAGATTAGCATTTTTTCCTCTACTATCTCAAAATGACTTCTTTTTTTCCTTTTCTGGTAGGAATATTTTCTAGAGAATGTCAAACTGTCACAAAATTACTTCATTACAGATGGCGCGGAAATGTTGGTTTGTACTTTTAACATATTCCTCTTCTAACTCATAGGAAAGAGATGTAATTTTAGCAATATGGAATCTAATATTATCTTCCTTATTTCAAACAATTTAATATTTTCTTCCTTACTTCCTGCAATTTAATTTCCTTTGAACTTGGTTTATATTAATTGTTGTTATCAGAAAGTTGCTGCTGTTATTGACGAAATGCCACTTTCCTTGCATGACAAGTACCTTTTTTGTATCAGGTGAAGTCTGTAACTCTCATCAATATTCCAATTGTTGATGGTTTTTTCTTAAATAGATCCTTTTAGACATTTTCTGGTATCTTGTATATTGTTTCTTGAAAAGTGTTCAATCAGAATCTAGGATTAACTCGGCCATATTGACATCACTAACATTTTTTATGTGCAGTCCAGTTGATATGGATGACGATATTTCATCTCAAGGTCTGACGCAGGTGAATACTATATTGTTTATTGATATGTTTGTCAAAATGGTGTTGGGTTTTTCTATTTCTTTTTTTTGGTCCTTTTTGGATTCACGCGGTGTTGGATATACTAAAACTTTAATGTTTTTACCTATTAGTTTGCTCAAAGTTATGCAAACAAAGGCATTGTTCGATTGAAAGAAATATTTACACCTGGGACACTTAGGGTTCCACAAACAGCAAATGCCCTGAAAGAGCTTGAATCCATTCATAAGGTTAGACTTTTCCAAGCCAGTTTTTTTAATAATGATAACATCTTTTATCCAAATTATAGTAGTTGGACTGGATGGTTATGGATGATTATGATTAGAGAACCTTTGGACTGTTTGGTAAAGAAAGCACATGCTATGGATTTTTACCCCTAGTTCTGTCAGTTTTGTTGGTATAGTTTGAGAACTTGGCTGTCACCTCTTTCATATGGGATGAAATATCATGATTACTAATTATGTTGAAACTGTGGAACCATAAACTACTACATTCGTATCATATCAAATGTATGCCATACGAAAGGATTGTGATGTAGGACAAATAGAAGAAGTACTAACTAGTAGCTAAAACTCCAAAATTAGGTATTTGATCTTAGACTAGGATTTTAGGGTTTAATATGACTGAAATTTAGGTTAGAATTGTTGGAATTTAGTGAGTAACACAAAAAATGAAAGGTAGGAAACTAGGAACCACTCATAAGGGATAAGAATCACTTGTAGAAGAAAGCATTACGCCTTTTAGTTGAGAATTCAAGTTTGTAGAAAAATTTCAGAGTTGTTATTATAGAAGGGTTGTGTATACACATTTATAGAGAAGTTCTTAGAACCCTTATTCTAGTAGGAAATGGTTCCTAATAAATTTAAATCCTATTCTAATAATTTTTTTATAAATTTAAGTCTTAAATAATTAAAATAGTATAGCTAAAATAAAATAACATATTTAAATCACTACTACTTCTTATCTAACAAGGAATCCTAACATAATATAAATTTAAGCCTTATCTTTATTGTCAACTCAAGTCTCAATCCTCATCCTACCAAATTAAAGCTTATAGTTGACTAATTTTTCTTTTTTTATTTCTTCTATAGATTTTAAGCTTTTTTGCTTTAATTCTCCTCTGCTTGCTTGAAGTCTTCCTCGATGTAGAATGTGACAAATACTAATCATATAAGACTAGATTCAATTTCTAAAATTGAAAATTGAAAATTCAAGTACTATCATAAATAGGTCTTCCTTTTCACTTGACAAGAAATTGTCGATATCCTCCATCTATTATGGCTACAATTTGTTCATCTAGAGCATCTTCTATCTCATCTTTAAGATGGGGACTGTTTGGAATTCTCACAACTGCAGTAGGAGATTGCGTATCATCATATCCATGATAAATAATTAAGTTTGCAACATTAAAGATAGGACGAATTTCCTTGTCACTTGGTAATTCCAAAACATAAACATTAACACTTGTTTTCTTGATGATTTTATGAGGTCCAACATTCCGTGAATGAAGTTTCTTATATTTCCCTTTTGAAAAATGCTTTGGACGAATCTTAGCCATCACCATATCCCCTTCGTTGAATTCCATCGGTCGATGATGTTGATTAGCATGTTCTTTATAAGACAAGTTGTTGGTTATTATCTTTTGTCATACTTCATCAAAGATGTCCCTCGTGTGTTGTGTAGAACCTTTAGTTTGTACACTAACTTTGTGTTGTTTGTGCTGAAGGAATCAGATCAATGGGCTTCCTTAGTTGAACTCCTGAAATTATCTCAAAAGAGCTCTTACCAATAGACCTATTTATAGGCTGTTGTATGCAAGTTCTGCCATAGGAAGAATTAGTTTTCAATTTTTCCAACCAAACATCTTAACAAGTCCCCCAAGCTTCTATTCACAGCCTTCGTTTGTTTATCGGTTTGGGGATGGAAAGAATTTGAAAATTGATGCTTAGTGTTCGATGTTTTTCATAAAGTTCTCCAAAAATAACTCATAAATTTTACGTCACAAACAACCTCTTTAAAGAAGAGTTTAGTATCATGGATAACATCATAAGTCTTCAAACATGGAATGAAATGACTCATCTTAGAAAACCTATCCATTATCACAAAAATAAAATGATAACCGTTTATTGTTTTAGGAATTTTTAAGATAAAGTCCGCACTTATGTCCTGCCATAGTTCATGAGGCACGAGCAATGGTGTGTATAATCTAAAATTTTGTTTCTTTCCTTTAGTTAATTGATATGTCTGACATTGCCGTATGACTTTAGACACATCCTGCTGTAAAGAGGGCCAATAAAGTGATCTTCAACTATTGCTATGGTTTTATCTCTTCCAAAATGTCCTGCTACCCATCCTCCATGTAATTCCCAAATCACATATTCCCTTATAGAAGTAGTGAGTGGGCACAGTCAATTTCCTTTGAAAAGGTAGTTATCGTGTATTATAAAAGGAAAGTGATGGTCTCTTTGCCCAGTTGCAATTTCTGAATAGATTATTCCTCAATCTCGATTTGAAATATATTCTCTTTGTATTTTATCAAACCCCATAGCTTTTACTGCCAAAGTATTAAGCAAATGACTCTTTCTACATAAGGCATTTGTTGCCTTATTCTCAACTCCTATTTGATGTTTAATAACAAAGTTAAATTGCTCCAAACATTCACTTCATTAATGATAAGCTTGCATACTTTTCTTCATATATGACTTGAGTAAAGAAAATAGCAGTATGAAGCCATTCGTCTTGTTCTTCCGCTTTAGGGGTTGTAAGTATGTGTTTCACTACATTAAGATTTGTAGGACTAGTTAGTTCATCATTAGAGTCTTCTTCCAACTCCTCTCCAACTTCGTGTTTACACACATATTCGTAAGATTCTTCTTCCATCATGTGCAAGCCTCTATTAGTACTTCAATAAGCAAAGTGGCTCCTCCCATTGCTTCAAAAGTACTTCTTGTCACTGTTGCTTCCTTTCATCCAGTCTCAATTATGGCTTTGCCTTTAGGTTCAACTCTTTGAGAAGTTTTGTAGTTGTTTTGTGGTGCAAATTTTGATATATTAGGTGTTGATCTAAAATTTTGCATTGTCGTAATTCTCTTCATGACGAACTCCTTAGCTTGACTTTTAAACTGTTTGGTTACTTGTTGTCCCAAGTATTGTTCCGCTCTTAAAGCTAAGTGATATGCATCTTCAAGGCTATAAATCCTTTGCATTATCAGCTCCTTGCAAATTTTTACCCAAAAGCCATTTTTGTAATGAGATATAAGTTATTGTTCCGACTCCGCCCCTTCACATTGTGTTGGGAAATATCCAGCTGGATATCTCCTAGATATTGCTAACTCCTAAAAGTTAGCAAATCAGATCAGATAGGAT
>JANIMX020000523.1:902449-913717 GCA_024582655.2 Erythroxylum kunthianum
TCAAACCGAGCTAACAATGATCCGTCATCCTCAGCTACTGAGAATTTGACTCCAAGACTCAGTACACTCATCAACTGTGTCACAGTCTCCACTGGACAGGATTTTCATGAACTACATCAATTCTCATGAACGAGCTGCCCTCTTTCATGTACATCTACTAAAGCTTTTCCAGCGCTAAAAAAGGGTTTACCAAAAATTAGTGGATAGTTTCGATCGTCTTCAAATTCTAGCACGACAAAATCCACAATAATTATAAACTTGTCCACTTTTACAAGCACATCCTCCACCACGCCAAACGGTTTCTTTATCGATTGATCCACCAACTAAATAAGCATAGAAGTTGGCTTCACATCGTCTAACTTCAATTTCCTGAAAATTGACAAAGGCATACGATTAATACTTGCATCTGAGTCACATAAACATTTAGAAAACTCTAAATTACCAACTACATAAGGTATAGTAAAACTCCCTGGATCTTTCAATTGTGAGAGCATGTGGTCGGTAATTATGGAGCTGTAGCTTTTCTTCATGGAGACCGTTTGATTATTATTCCAAGTCCGTTTAATGGATAATATGTATTTGAGAAATTTCGCATACTTAGGTATGCTCTCCAAAAATTCCACAAAGAGTAAGGTAATTTGTCATTTCTTCAGTTTTTTTTACTATTATTGCAAATTGTGTATCAAATTTGTTCTTCTAAAGTCTTTGTGGGAATGATATTTTTAGTAGGTAAGACGGAGGAGGAACATAGGGAGGATCCTTATTCTTAACTTCATCATTTTTCTTCTTCTCTTGGTCTTCTACAAGGTGGGGTTTCGATAAATTATAATCTTAAATCATATTTAGGATTAGATAAATTAAACTCCTTTAATTTATCTTTAATTATCTAATTAAACAATTTATATCCATAGATCAAGATTAGCGTATAGCAACACATCATCACTACCTAAATATTTAGGAATATCAAAGTGGCTTTGACTAACCTTTACTAGCATGATTTTTCTATATAATTCAATTCTTTAAATATACAATGTTTCGATTAGACATAAAGTATGGAATTAATATCTACTACATTTTGAGTCCAATCATATTAATTATTCACTATTAGCTATTGATTCAATAAATGATATTTATAAACTATTTACAAAACGTCATTATATTTTGGCCAGAGATTTCTCGAATTAATATTAACCGAGAACAATAAAACATTCTCCCTAATTACTTTAAGATGAAGAATCATATCTTGATCACTCAACTACCTCCGTATAGTTCATGCTACAACCAATGACTACTGATTGAACTATCTTTGACTATAACAGGTCATAAGTAATATTAAAACATAACAATCCCTATACAAGATAATTTTGGAGATCTCAAGTCAAATGATCACTTATTCAATTATCACAATGAGAATTTTCATAGACATACAATTAATGCTCCAAATTGATTTCTCTTATGAGATTAGTTTAGTGAACTTGTTTTTTAACAAATGCTCACACGTTTATTTAAATATCTTTATACTTTAGTCTATAAGATTGTCTACTTCCTTCATAAGGAAAAACATAAGACTAAGAATATTGAAATCCTATAAAATAGGACTAGGAATAGATAGGGATGACAAAGGAGCAGGCCATGATCGGTTTGGACAGTGGGCCCGATTCCGAGCTCAACTTGGCATGATCCAAATTTTTTTAAAAAATTAAAAATACAAAACGACGTTGTTATATGCAAAATGATGTCATTTTACTTATAAAGGTAAGGACGAGCATGGGCACTCCAAGCCAGAGGCCCAATCTTTTTTAAAGCCTAGGCCTGAGGCTCGGTTAATCTTGATCTAGCCAATTAACTTCGGGTCAAGCCTAAGTCAGGCCCGATTATGATCCACAGGAATAGATTTAATAATATTTCCAAATATCAAAATTTCCTTTGTGAAAATCATATAGATCAAATCAACCGGAATTAGTCACTCGAGTCGGGCTCAGTTGTCATCCCTAGGAATAGATTTAAAAATATTTCCTTTGCGAAAAGCATAGATCAAATCAACTGGAACTGGTCTTTGGGTGGTGGAGTTAACCCGCCCATAGCATCGACTCCCACTCCCACCCATGCACTTTTCTGGTCCCCAAGTAAAAAGGTTGAGAAGTAGAACGAGACAGTGAAGACTGTTGCTCAACACGAGTCGTTTCCAAGCACAGGAAGGAAAAGAAAGAACAGTACACATCCGCGACATTTTTAAATAAATTAGGGTTTATGTTCTTCTCCTCCCCCTCTAACGGACACACAAAGGAAAAGGGAAAAAACATAACCCAATAAAAAAGGAGCGCTTGGTTCTCTTCCCACAATTTTCTTTTTCTTTCTATTGCTTTCTGGCTCTCATCACTCTAATTTTCCCTCCTCCCAAAAATATATCTCCAAATTTCCGAGCATAGCCAATGCAGCTTTCTGATTTTCAAGAAACCGATTCAAACCCCTCCGACAAGCCAGAAAGCCCTAGATCTCCTAAATCCACTCTCTCCGATGGACCTGACAAGAATGATGGTGGCGGCAGTAATAAGAAGAATGAGGACAACAAAGGCGACAACAATGTGAAAGACGAGTTGGTTCTTGATGTTTCTGGGAGGAATTTGGAGTTTGAATTGTTAGAGACGACTAAAGAATTCGTTGAGGAACTTTATGTGTACAAGAACGCTTTTAGTCTGGTGCCCAGGTCAGTGGGGGGGCTTGAAAGATTGAGAACGTTTAAGTTTTTTGGAAATGAAGTGAATTTGTTACCGGAGGAGTTTGGCAATCTGATTGGGTTGGAGTGTTTGCAAGTGAAAGTGTCTTCGCCTGGCCTGAATGGCTTGACTTTGAGTCAATTGAAAGGATTGAAAGAACTTGAGCTTTCAAAAGTGCCGCCAAGACCTTCGGTTCTGACAATTCTTAGTGAGATTGCTGGGCTAAAGTGCTTGACTAGGCTCTCTGTTTGCCACTTCTCTATAAGGTAACACTTTCTAACGGTTTTGACCTACTGTGTGTGTGTATAGTTAGAGTTACTAGGGATGCTTTTATTTGATTTTAGTAACCATTACTTGGAATGGGGAAGTGGTTGCACAAAGCTAGCAACTTTTGTTTTGACAAAGAGAATAGAATTGTATTCTTGTAGAGGATGCAAAAGTACTTAGTTGCTCCAGTTATTGTATTCGTGTAGGATTGCTTCAGTGAAAAGATAGTGAGATTGTATGGTTTAGTCACATTATGTGCACTAACGAAACCTGTTTGTTTTATTCTCTCTCTATGTGAATTGTTCTTGATTTAAATTGAGAATTCAGTATGAAAGCATGTAAGTTGTTTTCAAAATCTTGAACTGGTGAGGATTTTGGCTTGTAAGGTATGGTGTTTAATGCTTAGAATACTTTAAAAGACAAATTGAAAAGAGAAACATCAGGATTACTATCACCTTTTTCATAACAACATGAATAGGATAGGTCATATGGACTAGGTTCTTACTTCATATTGTGCTTCTTGTTTTCATTATTTGTAGTGATGTTAAATAACTTGCTTAGTATAAGAATTTGCACTAACTTTCTTCAAAGATTTATGCTCGTCAACCTTTCTGGGCTTTGCAAGCAATTTTTAACTTCAACCCATTTCCTTGAAGCGCTAAATGAATCGCTAATGTAGTGATCTTGACAATGCAAAAGTATTCCAAATTTCACTTAAGACATTTAGCATTTTGCCACATTGTTATGTAGCATAATTAATTGCTGATCTGGTTAATTCGAATTAAACTTCAGAGTCTTAAGTGACTCAATTTTATGTTTCATATTTTTTGTTGCAGATATCTTCCCCCAGAAATTGGTTGCTTAAAGAACTTGGAGTATTTGGACCTTTCATTCAACAAGATAAAGGATTTGCCTGCAGAAATTGGTTTTTTGGATGGCTTGATAACCTTGAAAGTTGCTAATAATAAATTAGGGGAACTACCCTCAGGATTGTCTTTACTACAAAGATTGGAGAACTTGGACTTGTCAAATAATAGATTGACATCACTGGGGTCTCTTGAACTCAACTTAATGCATAAGCTCCAGTATTTAAACCTTCAGGTACTCTTTTATGATTAAGATAGATTTGCTTATTTAAGGAGAAGGAACTCAATTTTAATTCTCAATATCATCCTTGGCTCATGTGATTCATGAATGAATTTGAAAGGGTTCTTTGTTTTCTATTTTTTTTTTTTGGAATTTGGTTTCTAAATGTTAGTCCGTTGAATTTTTAGTGGTAGTTATTAAGGATGGCAATGGGCATCGAGTTGGGCTATGTTTGCTATTGGCTTGGCCTGGCTTGGCCCGATACCATTGCTTGTGGCCTAAGTCTAGCCTGAAGCTTGATCGAGCTCGAGTTTGCTCGGGCCACCACAAAACTATGTTGTTTTGGTGTAATTGATTAAGACGATGTTATTTTGGTGAAACTTATAGTCCAAAATGACATCGTTTTGGTGAAACTTATAGTCCAAAACGACATCATTTTGTGCTGGGCTTAGCCCGTTGACTTCGGGTTGGGCTTAGCCCATTGACTTCAGGTCGGGCTAGGCCGAGCTTTAATTGCCAACCCTAGTAGTTATGTTGAGTTTATCGTTATAAAATTTTGCTACCTTATCTGGCCTTCAATTGTGGGATAAGATATGCATTTTCCACTGGACAGCTCTAACTTTGGAATTCTCTTGAGATTGAAAATGTTTGGTGATTTGCTTTAGTTTGTAGTGTGAGACTAGGTATTATCTATAAAATTTCTTTTATGAATCTTGTAGCTATTAACAATCGTTGTCCTTGTGGCATATTTTGCATATTCATGCTGGTGTGTCTGAACCTGACATTTTTGTTTATCTTCTGATTTCTGATACATCAAGTACAATAAACTACTCAGCTGTTGTCACATACCTCCATGGATATGCTGCAACTTTGAGGGCAATGGAAAGGATTCATCAAATGATGATTTTATAAGTTCTTCAGTTGAAATGGATGTTAATGAGACCAACATTGAGGAGGGTGATATAAATTTTGCATGTAAAGGTGAGGGACTTTGTTCACTTTAATTTCTTTACGCTTTCCTTGGGTTTTCTGATAAATATTTTGGTTTTTAATTATTGTAGGCTCTCGACATTTTGGCTCAAGTTCATTAGTCGGGCCTGCATCCAGCGGCAGATGTTTTGCCACTCGAAAGTCGAGTAAGAAGTGGAAACGGCGGCATTATTTGCAACAAAGAGCTCGCCAGGAGCGCTTAAACAATAGTAGGCAGCGTAAAGGTGAACTGCATAATGAATGTCCGACTCTGTGGGAAAGTGAGAACTACAATTTAGACAATCTAGATGTGCCTACATCTGAAAATCATGCTAAAGTGGGGTCAGAAATTGTTGGTCTGGATGGTAGTGATGATAAAGAAGTACTTTCTGGAGAAGCCGAAGGTGAAAACTTGCATGATAGTGTTGATGATAATAAATTCAGTTCAAAAAAGGGATTTGACACGGAGGATTGCTCTTGTGACGTTGAATCTGTGAACAAAGGAAGGGAGGATGACCGTTGTGTGCATGAAAAGCCATTAGCATCTACGCCTAATGGAGCTGTTGGGCAAGATGAAGATTCAGCTTCTGAAATATTAAAAATAACATGTAAATCAAAAAGGCATTCGGATAGGGATTTGGATAATCCAAAACCATGCAAGTATAGGAGACCTATGGAGGCCGGTTCAAATCTGTCATGCAAGTACAGTAGTTTTTCATTTTGTGGCATTAAAGACCATCTGCCAGATGGATTTTATGATGCAGGACGAGACCGGCCTTTTTTACCTCTAAGTAGTTATGAGAAAATTTTACATCTTGACTCACGTGAGGTTATTCTTTTAGACAGGTGAGTTTTATACGGAGGTGTAATGGATATGAGCATAATTAATATACTTGTTTCAATAATGAACAGGTTCTGATATCTTTAATTTTAACTTTAGGGAGAAGGATGAAGAGTTAAATGCAGTTGCTCTCTCTGCCCAAGCTTTGGTGTCCCGACTAAAGAGATTGAATGGAATTTCTAAAGGGAGGAGTAGTGCTGTTGATAACTTGCAAATTGCATCACTGCTTGCACTTTTTGTTTCAGATCATTTTGGGGGGAGTGATAGAAGTTCTGCTGTTGAAAGAGCACGAAAATATGTGTCTGGTTCAAACTACAGGAAGCCATTTATTTGCACATGTTCTACTGGAAGCAGCACTATTAGTACATTCACCAGTCAAGATTCAGAGATTCGAGAAGATATTATTTTCAGTGATGTCTGTGAGAAATCCTTGCGTTCTATCAAAGCAAAAAGAAATTCTATTATTGTTCCTTTGGGGTCTTTGCAGTTTGGCATTTGTAGGCACAGAGCCTTACTAATGAAGGTATTCGTTCTTTTTACACGTTTTCATTAAATTAAACATTATGTTTCTTGCATAAGCATTTGAGTTATTAAGATCTAATAGAGCTTAATATGTCCAGTATCTTTGTGACCGAATGGATCCTCCAATTCCTTGTGAACTAGTCAGGGGTTACCTGGACTTCTTGCCTCATGCCTGGAATACCATTTTAACAAAGAAGGGTGATTCATTGGTTCGCATGGTAGTAGATGCATGCTTTCCTCTAGATATTAGAGAAGAGACTGATCCAGAATATATCTGCAGGTTAGTTCTGCTTTTCGTAAGAATTTGTTGTACCTGCTTCATTATTGCACTGCCCTGTATATTGCTGCCTGTGGAGATTTTGTGTAATAGTTGGGCTTGTACCATTACATAACACTGAACTTAGTTGATTACTTTTGTAACTTTAGGAGTGACAGACGTGTGGTTTGGAGAGTATCTAGATTAAGCAGTATACAAGGGTCATTGGAGCTCATTCACCCTGGAAGTTTCAGATTAAATTTTGTAATTGAAATTATGGAATATCTTCCCCGGTTATGGGTTTACATAATTCCATGCCTTAATTTTCATGATCATGTGGACCATAACTAAAACGAAAGCAATGAAGTTTAAGATTCTGAATAGATTTAGGTGTCAATTTGAGTTCTTGTTATTTCTTGAATAACATCCAGGAATAAGACTATATGGTAGGTTCTCAGGTACTCTAGTTTCTAACATGTGTTTTATTCCACATGTATCTGGTGCTACAGGTACATTCCACTGACTCGGACTAAGTTTTCTCCTTCAAATGAGGGCAGTCTGGATCCTAGTTGTTCATTTCCTTCTTTATCTACCTGTGACAAGATAGAAAAAGCTGCTTCCAGTACTCTTATCCTATGCAAATTCGAATCTTTTGAAGCTGCAGCAAAGGTACTTTCTAACTTTGAAGCTGTTTTCAATAACATACATTTTGCCTTATTTTTCAGCATACTGCTTACTTTATTTGATTGTGTAAACCTTTATAGATGAAGAGTTTAATGCACCTCACCTTTATAAATAGTGTATAACTTGGTGAAATTACAATTACGGATATGCGATGATTTGATGGAAAGTAAACATTTTTCTTTTGCAATGTGTGAACAATTTTTTTTTTCAATTAGACTTCATATTGGTTAAATGTCCCACAAAGAGTGTTGAGGTTACTATTCTTATAAAAATGATTTGGTTAATCACCTATTCCTTAACTTTTCTCTATTGAGCCTGAAGTTTTATGTTTTCTTAATGATCTAATCCAATTATACAGAGCATTTGATTGTGACACAAGAATGGTAACATCTGTCATAAAGTAGATTCAGTCTTTTACATGAATTTCTGCATTGGTAGTCATCATATCCTTAAGTCAGTCCAATTCTTTTTCTCACGAGCACTGTATCATGAATGCACCAGATAAATTTTGCATGATTATAATTCAAAACTGCCAGCTACTTCATTTGGATTTCAGTGCAGTCTAGTGGAGGGGTGGAGAAAGAAAGGCCAATTAGTTATGAATGAATAAACCTAATCTACGTTAGTGCTTGTAGCCTGATGTGTCTGATATTAACATCATTTTCATCAAAGTTATTTACGGATACATGGAAAAGAAATTTGAACCAATATCTGTTAAGAATATAATTGCTGGTCTACCTTGTTCTTTTCTTTCTATGTTAGTGTTTTCATGATGTTTTTCTTAGTATTTTCAGTTGTTAAACACAACTTAGAATTGCCTTTGAAGATGTTTGAGTGTATCTTGTTGGACCATAGGTGCGGGCTTTAGAAGTATCCGGGGCGTCAATGGATGAAATAAGGAACTTCGAGTACAATTGCCTTGGAGAACTAAGGATTTTAGGTGCATTAAAGCACCCCTGCATTGTTGAAATGTATGGACACCAGATCTCATCAAAATGGAGTTCTTCTGAAGATGGAGTCTCGGACTGCCGTATATTGCAGTCTGCAATTTTTCTGGAGCATGTTAAAGGGGGATCTTTAAATGTGCACATTCTTTAACTTTATATGGTAGATGTTGACAAGTTGTTTGACCTCTTTCCCTTCTTTTTAGTGATTATTCTTCCTTCCATTTGGCAGAGTTATTTAAAAAAGATGGCAAAAACTGGTGAAAAGCGTGTACCATTGACTTTGGCACTGTTTATTGCTCGAGATGTGGCATGTGCATTGTCAGAGCTGCATTCAAAAGACATAATTCATCGTGACATTAAAAGTGAAAACATATTGATTGATTTAGAGAGTAAGAGAGCTGATGGTTCTCCTGTGATTAAGCTCTGTGATTTTGACAGAGCAATACCAGTCAGGTCTTTCTTGCATACATGTTGTATTTCCCATAGAGGGATTCCACCTCCTGATGTTTGTGTTGGAACACCTCGTTGGATGGCACCTGAGGTTTTTCGGGCAATGCATAAACGTAACATTTACGGTCTGGTATGTTGTTTCTCCTATCTCTTGGATAATATTTAAAAAGATGGTCTTGGTGTGAATGCTTAGTCTTCCCTCCATATGGTAAAGTACTTATTCCTTGCATGTAATCTAATTTCTGCAATATTCGTAAAAGCATCATATGTATATGCTTACACACGAGTCTATGTATTATTTGGTTCTTATGCTTCCTTGATTTGAGAAAGCCAGGAAGGTTGAGAAAACCAGGGGGCAGATTGTTCCCTGATTTTCATCAGAGTTGAGAAATATAACATGAAGTGCCTTGTGATGGAGTAGAATTTTCCATTTTAGGGAGGATAAGGCGGGTGCCATTAGTGAAAATAGTAGGATAGGCTAGCTATAGAAAAGCATGCATTTGCTCTAACGAGAGAAGAAATGCTGATCAAGTCAGTGATAATGTGGAGTTATCCATTGGTCATCTTGTGTGATTACGCTGCTTAGAAGACCTTACCATAATCACTTGAGTATAATTACCAATGATTTTGATCATTTTCTTTAATCATGTTGACTGTGTCCTTCATCATTCATTGTTTTTGCACTCTCTTCTGATTACTTGTTTCTAAGTGTTGAAATCTTAAAAACAACGGCATACGACTTCTGAAGTTGATCATCCATATAAAGTTTCATTTTGGGGAAAGGCGGCAAATAAATGTTCTACAAATTAGATCAATTTCCTGATTTTATGAAATTTCAGTGGACTTCTCCATAATTTTCTTTGTGATAAATATCTATTTACTGATGGGCCCCTGCTTTGCTTTGTCTGCCAAAATCTGTCTTTTACCCCTGAACAAGGTAGCAAAAGTACAATGGCACATTTTACAAGTGCTAAAATTTGAAATACAAATGATTTAAGCCTGTTCATACTCCTTTAGCTGATCCATCTTACTTGTTTCCTGTATGTTAATAGGAAGTGGATATTTGGTCATTCGGATGTCTCCTTTTGGAATTGTTGACCTTAAAAGCCCCATATTCTGGCGTTTCTGAATTAGAAATACATGAACTTCTTCAGGTACCAACCTCTTAACTCCGGAAGTATTAAAAATTTGAATGCAGAAACAGTTATTGACAAGTTCTATTTATCCGTACCAATACATTTGATGTCTCGTTAGTTCAAGGATGAGCTTTATCTTTTTGTGTCTAGCCTAAGTCTTTCTCTTCTTCCTCATGCAGACAGGGAAGCGGCCACAACTACCTGATGAGTTAGAGGCACCAGGATTAATGGGCGAAACTGAAGCAAGTAAATGCAGCACAACCTTGCAGGACCCTGAGACTGAATCAAAAGCACTGAGATTTCTTGTTGATTTGTATCATCAGTGTACAATGGAAAACCCATCTGAACGTCCCTCAGCAGCAGAACTCTTCCAGTTATTGCTTGAACGCTCAAACACTTTCACTAGTTCAAGGTGTTGGGAAAAAAATGTATGAATTAACTTCTATGTCGTAATTTATCATTGATCCCAAATTTTGTAGCCATAGGATTATTTTATTCTTAGAGGATTCATATTCCTTTCGGCCTCAAATGTTTGGGTTTCCGTTGGAGTTAGCTCAACGTCACTGTATTTTCATATGCGGCGAGCCTATTGTTGTACATGTGCCCAAGATGTTCATTTCTGTAAATTTTGTAGGTAGTAGAAAACATCGCCACAGCTTGATTTGGAGTTTTTGATTATGATATTGAATCTTACTTTCATTAAGCGGATAATATATAGCTGAACTGCCAATATATTGTACACTATCTACCTTCCTGATGTGCAGCTACTATTACTCTTTCGTGAGACGGAATTTGGAGTAGCAATGGGCAGGATCGGAGGCAGCTGAGTCTTAGCCCTACTGAACTTGGACAGCTCGAAGTTCAGCAAAGAAAGTTAAGACTTGCATACACCTAACCAGAACACCTTGAATGCTATGATTGAACTTAATTTAAATGCTAGAACATTAATGGGATGTCCATCTCAAGTCTAATGATCCACTTTTCTGTTGAGTTTGTAGGCCAACTACAAATGTAATAGGTCCTTCTAACATTACAGTTAAATTGCCCTTCAACTCATTTGCTGTCATAAAACAAATCCATGTACATATATTACTGCTTGTCATCCTCAAAAATTAATAACAGTTCTTCCGCTGTTCTAGAAGTAGTCACTAGTTAATTCCAGAAAATTTCACAAAAATAAGAATTTCACCAAAAGGGAAATTAAAGAAATTCTAAAAATAAACAAAAATAAAGCGTTTGTTTTGTTTCTCATAGAATTTCCAGTTGCAACCTCCTGAAGTTGTTCTCGCATCCTGTATGAAGCTTCGTCAACTGCTAACTACTGCAGGGAAAAGAGGAAGAACCAAACTTCAGAAAACAAAGTGCAAACCAAAAACACACCCTAACATTTTAG
>JANIMX020000524.1:415022-427518 GCA_024582655.2 Erythroxylum kunthianum
GACAAATCTGTCTTAAGGAAACTGTTTCGACAGGCCTCAATGTCTTCGTTTCGTTCTTTTCTTTTTTGTCAGGTTCACGGTATATTGTTCTTACAGTTTTCAATTCGTTTTCTGTTTATTAATTTTCTGTTCTTTTGGATTATATTTTGACTTGATTTATCAGATCTAACATACATAAATGAAGTTCTAAAGTTAAAGTCAAATGTGACCACTACAGTCGACACAATCAAAGCCTTAATAGAGAAGGTTGACAAATTGTCTACTGCTATGCTATAATTTACTGGGCATAATTCACCCATTCTTGCAAAGCAAATCTCTTAAAGACTTAGGGGGCATCTTGCTTCCAATGCAATGGAAGTCAGAGAATATAACGACCTCCCAAAAACTTCCTTTTTAGATGAGAGATATGTTCCTTCACACAAGAGAGAAGATATTCCTATGGTACCTCGTCGCATTAATCTAAGTAATGGTCGACATATAGTTAGGCCTCAAATTTCAGACAGACAAGGATTTGGTGGGAGGATGAAGCTAATGTATCACAATATGGTATAGAAGGTAAAATTGTAGCTATAAATCACAATCCTATTATTCACCCAACATAAATGAGATTACAAGTTGATATGAAAGCCGTCAGAGAAGCAATTCAGGAATTGTATGGGCTTGGTTTAAGACAACTCGATTGTCTTGCATAATAGAGTTGTCGAGAGTGACTTGGATGAGTGGCAAGAATGCTGACATGTTTATCACTCATTTCAAGAACATAAGAAGTCGATGATGGAACGCACTTCCAAAAAATGAATATGTGAAGTTAGCTCAAAGGGGGCAGGATATTAAATTACAAAAGAAATTTTAAGGCATAGAATTTTGTGATTTCGACGAGTTGGCAAAAGAAAGTCTTCAAATATAAAGATCTCATTAGAGAATAAGGTCACCGTAAGAAGAATTCCCTAGGAACTTATGTTGCTGAGATGAATTCTTACGAATATGCAGTAGCTAAAGTCAACATCCACAAAAATTATGTTTTCCCTTCCTTGGAATGCAAATCTTAGGAAGTTAAAAATAAAATTCCAACTCCATCAGCCAAGTTTATTATATCTTTAACACTGCCAAAATAGAGGAGATTTTTGATTATTTATTGCAAGAAAATTTTATTACATTTCCACTGGAGCATAGAATTCGTATGAATGAGGAAATTAGAGGTACATACTATTATAAGTATCATAACACTTAGAGCAACTCAATAAATTTATGTTGGGGTTTTAAGAATGTGATCCAAGATCATATTAATAAAGGAATTATGATGTTTGTAGAAGATGACTAAAGTAATGGAAAGAAGTTCCTGCCAGTGGCAACTGTTATCGCCACTGAATTCAATTTACACCTTTTGATAGACGTTAAAAAGAAGTTGACATTTATTGAAAATCATTTGATGTCAACATCAAATTTAGGAACAAATGTTTTTGTTCCTAAGTATAATACCAACTTCATGAATTGGGGCCAGAGAATTCCTAAGATTAAACATAAGTTAGAGATCTCAGGAAGAAATCATCGAGTAGAATTTACTCAAGTTTACAACAACAATAACAACATCTAGTAGAAATCTCGTTATTAAACGAGGTCTGAGGAGGTTTTAATAATACGCAGCCTTACCCCTAACTAGTAGAGAAGTTGTTTCCAAATGATCCACATAAAACAGAGAGAGAGAGAGAGAAAAAAAAAACCTAAGTCAAGTTAGGTCAACTTATGAGACCTACAAGAATCCATTTACAGGAGCTCCTTTATCTGAATCTTAGTACGCCACAATTTTATATTGCGGGTCATGTCCTCGATAAGTTCTAACGTTGCCATATCATTCTTGATCACCTCCTTCCAATTCTTCTTAGGCCTCCCTTTCTTTTTCTTACAATCTATGAGTACTATCTTCTCGCACATTCTCACTGAATTTTCTGGATGTCTCCTCTTAATATGACCAAACCACCCAAACCCTGACTCCCTTAAATTGTCAGTAATATTAGCTACTTTTACTGTGTCCCTTACCATCATATTCCTGACCATATCTCTTCTAGTAAGATTGCATATCCAACAGAGCATCTTTATTCCGTCACCATTAGCTTATGACTATGCACTTGTTTAATGGTTCAACACTCTGCTTCATAAAGCATGGTCGGTCTAATCGTTGAACGATAAAATTTACCTTTAAGCTTTAGAGGTATCTTCTTGTCACACATGACTCCTGATACACTTCTCTATTTAAGCCACCCTATTCTAATTTGGTGAACTATGTCTTCATTAATCTTTCCATTGATTTGGATGATTGATCCTAGATATTTAAAACTCTCATTTTGTGGTATAACTTCTGAACCAATATTTACCTCCACATTGGTAACCACTCTTTGTCCCGAAAAGTTACACTCCATATATTTCGTCTTAATCCTATTCAATCTAAAGCCCTTCGACTCTAATATTTCCCTCCAAAGTTTCAGCTTGGCATTAACCCCCTCTTTTGTTTCATCGCACTAAAATAATGTCATTAGTAAATAACATATACCAAGGCACATCCCCTTGGATATTCTTAGTTAGTTCATCCATTACTATTGCGAACAGAAAAAGGCTTAAAGAAAAGGCTTGGTATAGTCCAATATCTACAGAAATCTGCTCTGTATCCCCTCCTATAGTCATAACTGTAGTTTTTACACCTTCATACATATCCCTAATTATTTGTATATAAGTCATAGGTACTTGTTTAATTTCTAAGCACTTCCATATTATTTCCTTTGGTACCCTATCATACGTTTTCTCTAAGTCAACAAACACCACATGCAAATTTCGTTGTTTTTCCCTATAGTACTCCATTAACCTTTTGAGGAGATGCAATGCTTCTGTTGTAGACCTTCCTAGCATGAAGCCGAATTAGTTTTACAAGATAGAAGCATCCTTTCTTATTCTCTTCTCAATCACCTTCTCCAATAACTTCATGGTGCATCATCTTTTAAAGAGAATGGAAAAGCTCTCATTTTCATATGATCCTTGGTAACTCCATTTGGTTTCATATCTGTACACAGCACGTGAAATTCCTTTTAACGTTTATTAAGGTCCTCTCTTGCAGAGCCATGAAAGTAGGCAAAACATATTAGTCCAAATTTCAACTCAAAAGTGGTGTTAGCATCTAAGTTTAGAAAAGTAATACAAGTTGTTGATTTAAATTTGTAGAGTTGATTTCTCATTACGTTCGATTATTAGCCATGATTTTTGTTGTTTCACCAATTGTAGTGTTATGTTACTTCTGAATTTTTATTTATTTCTTTAGTTTTTTCACAGTCTTTTTTATCTTCGAATTATAATGTAAATTAGCTTGGTTCGAAGATCTTATAATGAACATATAAACAAAGAACTCCCTGATAACAACGTCAAAATTTGGTGTTGTTGTCGTCTGCATCCAAATTAAATCGTAAATTTATGTTATAAAAAATAAATGTAGTATAGTCGTCCTCATAAGGAATTCTAGTTTGCCAACCGTTACGTATATTTACTAAAATAGAGATTATGATGATACAAAATTTTATGATAAAAATGAATTAAATTATGAAAATAATAAAAATAATTATCATTGAAACAAATCTTGGGTTATGGTCACTTATTGGAATTCTTATTGATCATTGATACAAAGTTTTTTTCATCAATCATATATTCAAAACAGTATTAAATACATGTCTTTTCTTATGATTGATTAATCACAAATTTGTAATTCAATTAATCCGTATTGTTTAACAACTTTAGACATGATAAAATTTTAATTAAACAATAGCTTTAAGAAAAGAAAGACAATCGAATCAAGATAATACAACATCTATAGTTGTATTTAATCTAGATGGATGCTCTTTTTAGAAGTTAGCAATTTACGAATATAACGAATTTTAAAATCCTAGTCACTACAATGATTAAAGAAATTGAACTTTTATGTATTCAATATTTAATCTAGCATATGATTGTTTCAATCAATAAACTAATCGTAAGCATTAGAAATCAATAAAAAATAATAATCATAAAGCAATAGTTAGTCACTACAATGATTAAAGAAATTGAACTTTTATTTATTCAATATTTAATCTAGCTGATGATTGTTTCAATCAATAAACTAATCATGAACTTTAGAGATCAATAAAAATAATCATAAAAACAATAGCATACAAGAACAATTCAATATATGAATATATAAAATGCTTTGTAATAAGACCTAATTATCTCTCAATCTACAAAGTTTCAAGGGTTTCATATTGTTAAGTTTTTTATTTGAAAGAGTTAATATTTATATAAAGGTATTTTATATCTTAATTCCAAAAATTTAAAATTATAGATTATAAACCATGCTTATATATAATTATTCTTAATTCTTAATTTTACTTGAATTGAGAATTTTGAAATATTTAATATATCTCTTACATCAAAAGATAAACATTTAGTGTTTGAAATTTATAAAACTTAATATTTCCTAGTATCAAGAAGACTAAAAATCTATACAATCTATCATCCAATAAAGCTTAATTATGATATGTTTTAATAAATGAACTTGACATTTATTAGTGTCTATAAAATTGGACGTATGTGAGAACTAGGTGGACTCTAATATCATATTAATTTTTATAGCTTTTTATTTCAAAATACGAATGGTTCATATAAATGACCAAATTTTAATTTTCAATTCAAAACGTTTAAGTGCTAAATTATGAATCCAGAACAGTATAATTTACTCTTAATTCTTGCTTCTAGATAGTATAATTTTTTTAACACGCTTAATAATTACTAATAAAGCCAAAACACTTGAATAATTCAAGTAATTTTTGTAATTTTTGGTTATGAGTTTCGTTAACTTAGAACGCTTTGGAAGAAACATAATAGATTCTAAGATAACCCCAACTGAATTCACCAGAAATGGAACGGGAGATTTTAATTATTAATAAAATAAATTTAAAGTTTAAAAAATTAAATTATGTGTTTTATGTATAAATTATTTTTTATTTTAAGTATACTGATTGATTGGGTCGAGTCTAGGCCCTTTATGGTCTTGGCTTGACATGATTTTTTTCAACCTAAGCTGATCAAATTTCAAGTTAAAATAAATAACATCAATTTGGTCAATCAATTCATACTAAAATGATATTGACTTAATAAATTTTAATAAAAGAATATCAGTTTATCTGAACTGGTTCATTTCATTTAGACTGAGTTCCAAACTCAATTAACTTAGATTTATACCATTAACTTCAAACCAAATAGAGACCGAAATATCATGATTATTTATTCTTATTTCTTTTGTGAAATAAATCAATTTGTACTATTTTAATATTCCTTTTTATAAGATAACTTATCCATATTAAACTATCAACTTTCCCTTTTCAATTGGAAAGCTTTTCTAGCATAACATTATAAATTTAGTAAATTTGTGGATTTAAATTATAGAAAAGACCTCTTTCTCTCTCTAAAATTCATTCTGAAAGCATCTTCCCTCAAGCAAAACTTTTCTTAAAAATTGTTAAAAAATCAACCGTAATCAAATCACTAATGCAGTGAATTTTTTTAATAATATTTCAATTGGATCTCTTTAATTGAATAACTTAAAAAATATGAATAAGAAATAAAAGGGTTAAAATGTACCTGATTTAAATTCCTAAAAACAATTCTTCTCAAACTGTCAATCATAACACGTATCCAACCCATAAGTATCCACAAAACAAAGTAAAAAACTCAAACACTTTGGAGAAGAAAAGATAAGAGTGATAGTTCTCTAATATCTTTTTTCTACTGATAAAAAACTCTAGGTTTTTAATTAAAATTAAATTATTAATTATAATTAAAGTGTAACTTAATTATAATTATAATTAATCTTAATAAAATCAAGTATCTTATATGTGTTCTTTGAAGTTTCTTAAACTTCAAAATTAAGTCTCTTTTTTTCTGTTTAACTGCTCTTTATATGTGACTCATTATTGAACTGATAAATTAAAACTCTTTTTAATTTATCTTTAATTATTTAATAAATAATTTATAATTATATATCAAAATTAAATTTTAGTAACATTTTATGACCACCCAAATATTAAGAATGTCAAAGTGGTTTGATTTAACATGTTCATTCATAGTTATAATGTATAATTTAATCAATTTGTCATATAATGTCCTAATTTGACATAGAGTACAAAATCATTACCTACTTTATGTAAATCTAATCATGTTCATTCTTGCTATTAGTAATTGTTAAGTTATGGGTGTAACTGTAATTTTTGTATAATTAGTAGGTTATTTACATTTACTTATGTAATTAGTTTGTAGTTAGGGGTTTATTGTAATTTCTCCTTTTTTCTTCTCTTGTATATATTTAACGTAATGAGAATAAACCCTATGCTTTTGCCTCACAGTCAAACTTTACACTTACAGATTATGAGATCTACTGCTTCATCCAATCAAGGAATATAACATGTGCTAGTATATCCGGATTAATAATGTCCTGTCTCATTAATCCTATGACTAGGGATAATTTAGATACTAATATAATTACACATGATAGGAATCTCAATATTATGATCTCATCATGATTTCCTTCATGTTATATTATGTATCAAGGACTTCATTAATTGATTTAACATCACTATCAATTCATATAGCAAATGAATATCAAATTAATGAATTTGCCTTTTATTAATCAAATAATATTTGTACAATAAGTGCTAAAGGTGATTGCCTTTAGAGCACTTCTTTAATAAGATAATCTTTAGCGATTCCTGGAATTGTAATCATAGAGGTTTATGTCCCTAATTGGAAATAACATACCAAAATACAAGCTTGACCCTGCAAAGGAAGATATATTCATATGGACACTGAAAAATCCATGAACTTCTTTAACATACTCTATTTGGATTTCTTCACACAACACTCTCCCAGAGTCCATTGGCATGAACTTATCTTGTCCAAAATCATAGTACCTAAGGCAGCTATCACCTCATGGTTAGAAATTAAAAATAAGCTTTAGACTAAGGTCAGGTTAAAAGCTCCAAATCGACTATGTGTATTATGCAAACTACAAGCTAAAATAATACAACATCTATACTTTGACTACTCTTACACACAATTAGTCTGATCTTACTTACAACTTATATTAAAACTTCATAATAATGCAAGGAATTGGGAGCAAATTATACAATGAGTGATCAAGTGGATTAAGAGGTTGGACAATGACACAATTATGCCTAAGATTGCATTCACTTGTTGTATCTTCATCATTTGGAGGAAAAAGAAACAATAGGATCCACAATAAACCTGAATTGGATAAGAACAACTTAACTCAAAGGTTGATAGACTGAATTAGGGAAATCCTCATATCAAACAATTGCAGCTCTTAAGTCAACAGTAATGTAAGGAGGGAGTGGATGTTATGATCTCAATTGCTATGTTTTGATAGCAATTCCTGAGTCAATCTATCAAATACTCAGTTTAATAACTATGTCAACTCTTCAACTTGTAAGCTTGCACTTATGTAAGGCTTTTTAGCCCGTTTATTCATCAACAGGCTAAAAGTGCAATTTCAAACCTCAACGTTTATAACAGAATACAAAATAGACCTTAACATTTTGAAGCGTCCAAATTGAACCTTATCATTTTCAAAACATTCAAAATAGATCTTAAGTGAATGGAAAATTTAACGAGGTTAACTCTCTATTAATTAAATGCTACGTCAATGCTGACTTGATTTTATTTTTTAACCAAAAAGGGGTCTCACTACTTCGTGATAAGTGAGATCCATTATAAGAAATCTATTAAAAATTTGAGTCTCATAATCATGTGGCAAGTGGGATCTAAATCTATAAAAATAGATCCTATTGTTGGGTGGCAATCGAATTTACTTTCTAGTTAATTTTAAAAAATAATTATGTGGCAATAGGGTCCACTTTCAATTTTAAAATATAAAAATAATATCACGTCTATATTGACGTGACATTAAATGACAGAAAGTTAATACCGTTAAATTTTCAATTTATTTGAAGTCTATTTTGAATGTTTTGAAAATGTTAGATTTTAAAATACTTTAAAACGTTAGGATTTAAGTTATATTTTGTTATAAACTAAAATGCACTTTTGGCCTTCATCCATACAATTCATTTAATTATAAAAAAACAATTGAGTTCATTAATGACATCTTATGTTGGCGAATTATTATTTAGAATATCTTTCCATATGCCTACACCTTTCCATTGTTACAGCAAAAAGACATCTGCTAACCTTGTCTTTCACGAAATAAAAACACAGACAAAAATTGTCGTCATGTCCAAGAATATATATAAAGAAAGACTTTATCCAAACATCATATATAAAGCATATCTCTTCACTAACCATTTGGAGCAACTCAGCGTAACAACTTGAGTTATATGCTAGGCGTGCTTGAGTTCCTGCAAGTCCAGATTGAAGAGGGGAGGTAGGTGAAGAGCAATTAAGCACTTGCTTGCAACATAGAGTTATGTATTTACTTTTCAATTTTTAATAAGTTAGTGGAAGTTACAAACGTATTAAATAGTATAGTGATACATAAAAGGAAGTTTCTTTGTACTGAATGAAAAAGATATGATAGATATTCAGAATGTCATTAATTAACTTCCCTAAAATTCGTTTCCCAGATCTTCTTTGTTATTTTTTTATGGTGTTGTTAATTTGTTAAAAGTGAAACAGCCATGTTTTACTATTTATTGCTTTTACAAGCTGGAATAATGCAGAAAGTTATGTCGAAGTCCATTCATTCCAAGGAAGTTTCCATAAATATTAAACAGTACTTTGATTCAGCAATGTTCTTTGATGATCACATATTAAAACAAAATCAACCTTCCAAAATGAGTAGAAGTACCAGGTACGGCCGTAGGAATTAGGACATAGAGAAAGAGGCAATATCATTTCTATGTTCTAAGTCCGAGAAATATCCCAAAAGCTTCATGTCTTCACAGAGCAAGTACAAGATAAAGTAAATGCTTTCTGAATCGGTATGAGATTTATCTCCCATGACAAACTCATGTACTTCAGATTCTAAATCAACCCAGCTGGATCCTTTGTTCTTTCTTACTCGATTCCCTCTTATCATTGTTCTCAATTTAGCAACATCGTCCCATCTTCCAGCAGCAGCATATATATTAGACAAGAGGATATAGTTACCAGAATTTTGTGGCTCAATCATGAACAATTCAGTTGCTGCAACTTCAGCCAGTTCAACATTGTTATAAACTCTACATGCTGCAAGTAGGGCACCCCATACCATTGGACTAGGTGCCATTGGCATGTTGTTTACAAGACTTTGTGCCTCTTCAAGGCACCCAGCACGGCCAAGGAGGTCAACAAGACAAGCATAATGCTTTTCAGAAGGTTGAATTCCATACTCATCCTTCATCTGCTTGAAGAAGTTTCTGCCCTCATTAACAAGGCCAGCATGATTACAAGCAGTCAAGACCCCTAGAAAGGCCAATGCATCAGGTTCTATATTTGCCTTCTGCATCTTATAAAAGAAAGAAATAGCCTGTTCACTTAATCCATGATTTGCAAAAGCTGTTATCATTGTGGTATAACAAAGCAAGTCTTTTCGATCAACCATTCCAAACACTTCAACAGCCCTTTCAATGCTTCCACATTTTGCATACAGGTCTATCAAACTGGTAGCCATATGCAGATTACTTAAAAGTGAAAATCCTCCAAATTCGTGGATAACTGACTCAGCTATATCTAGAATTCCTAACTGACAACAAGCTGAAATGATTATTAAAATAAAAGTCTCATCTGGTTTGATACCATATTCCTTGAAGTACTTGTACAAGTGCAAAGCGCTATGAGGTTTCCCAATTTTGGCATACCCTCCAATAATGGTAGACCATGCAACCAGGTTCTTCTCCGGCATCTGATCAAACAAGCACCTAGCATTATCCAAATCTTCAACTTGAATATAACCATCCATCATCAAGACCCAAGATGCAACATTTTTACTTGGCATGCTTTCAAAAAACTCTCTTGCAGCTTGTAAATTTCCTACTTTACAAAACCCTGAGATCATCAAGTTGTGAATCCTAACATCACAAATTGGCATGGATTCAACTATATGCCGAGCAGAAGCAACATCACCAGCATCCAGATAACTGGAAACCATCACATTCCATGATGCTAAGTCCTTTGTGGGCATTCTCTCAAAAAGAGCCCTTGCCTGCACCATGTCCCCAGCCTTTACATATCCCTGAATCATACTGGTCCATGAGATCACATTTCTCTCTTCCATCCGATTAAAAAATTGCAGCGCAATATCCAGAATTCCATTTATTCCATACCCAAATACCATTGAATTCCACGAAACAACATCTCTTTCCTCCATCTCCTCAAACAACTGCCTTGCAAGATCCACTTCCCCACATCTCATAAACAAATCAATGAACGCATTCTGCACTATCAGATCACACCCAACCCCTAATTTCAGCGCATTTCCATAGACAACCTGCCCATCTTTCTTCTTTTCTAGCCTAGCCAAAGCCTTAAGCACAGAAGCAATAGTGAAATTCAAGGGAGTAACAGACTCTCTACGCATCCGGATAAAGATGAGGAGTGCATCTTCGTATCGTTTACCTTCAACAAATCCATTAATCAACGCTGACCAAAGATATGAGTTCGGTTCAGGAACTTCGTCGAACAGCTTCTGTGCGTAACATATGGCGCCAAAACGAGGGTAAAGACGGAGAATTTTGTTGAGAGTGAGATCAGAGGAGGTGATGGAAGCGGAGACTAAGAGATGGGCATGAATAGATTTGAGTGTTCTGAGGGATCGACACTTGTTTATAAGATTCATTGCAGTTCATGGCGCCAAAATGCACATCAACGGTCAGAATTTGGTAAGAGTCGTAGTAAGTCGCGTGTAAAAAGTTCCACTCTATGACACTTAAAAATCAATTAAAACAATTAATTTTATAGGAGAACAAGCACCTTCATCTTAACAAAGTGAACACTTTATTATAAATATTCTTATATTCAATTAAATTATTATTTTAGATGACTTAGCATTATTAGATTAAAGTTTAATATAATAAATTTATTTATACTCACTTTATTCATATTATTTTTCTTAAACATAAAAAAATATTAAGCTACGTAAAAGTATACACAAAGTCCCATTATAGAAATTAACCATCAATCTTATAAATTTTAAAATAAGTTGACTCATCAATGCTTATATTTATTGACTTGACTTAATTAAATTACAATATATCTAAATTTTAATGAGTCATCTTAATTACTTTTCTTTCATTGTTTATCTTGGAATTTTCACTTGTTAACCTATTTGCAATTGGATCAATTTACTTAAGTCAAATAGTGCTTAAAATAAGTTCAAAATAGCTAAGATTGGGAGATGAGGTTAAGTGGACATGTTTAATCACACAACGAGAGTTGGTGAGGTGACTAACTAACATATATCAAGTTAAATTAAACTTGAAATGCATGAACAAATGCTTATTGATATGTGTGAACTTAGTACTTGGCGGAGATCTAGAGAAGATGTCAAGTTATTCGTGTAAGCTATACAACGAGAGTTGGTAGAATACTAGACCTCCACATATTAATTCAACAAACCTTAAAGAGAGATCTTAAGTTGGGTTGAGTGCTTATTAGATTGCTTAAAAATTCGGATAACAGTGAGTTTAGTAGTTGACAGAGATCACTAACTAACTTGCCTATTATTCGGGATTATTTGGTTAGAAATCGAAAGAGGGATAACCAGTACCTTTGGATGTCTAAGGCCAAGTATTAATAATTCAATTAGGCAATTGAAATCAAAGTGAGGAAGGAATAAAACCCTAATGTCACAAATTCTCCTTTCATATCATTTATTACTCCTAGTGTTGTTAAGTTTGTAAGTATCTTTTAAGTTGTAATTACAATCATTTCCATTTCTTTGTGCCTTGGACAAAAACAATTCAAACTTTAAGGTGACTATCCAATCCTTATGGGATCGATATCAAGTCATACTACAATCATGACCTGTGCACTTACAGTCACTTGGAAAACAAGTAGGATTAGAAATCCACCCAATAATTTCACTTATTGATCTTCTTATATATATAAAGAGAAGGAAAGAGCTATTTGTACCGATTATTGACATATTTGATGCTAATGGTTCTATTTTAAATGTTCTATTGTCCAATATTTATGAATAGAATGATATAGTTAAAAGTTTATAGGAAGACTTATTAAAAGGTTAATTGAAAATTTAATGAGATAAATATATTAAGAAAATAAAAAGAATTTAAAGGATCAAAAGTGTGAATTTTGACCTATATATACATATAAAATGAAGTTATTTGAACCAAGTGTTAGATGTTTAATTAAGTGGAAATTACTCAATATAACAATATCTCAAATTCAAAATTTGTTTTTAGCCACATTTTGGTGAAAAAACGTTTACAGCCGCTCAAACAAACTTATTACACTTATA
>JANIMX020000524.1:448745-459106 GCA_024582655.2 Erythroxylum kunthianum
TAGGAATGTCCCATAATCACAGGAATCTGCTCCCATAATATCAGGGATCTGCTCATAGAATAGGCTGTCATTTTACTTCCTTAATTAGCTTACAAGCTATGTATATAAATCTGATATATTTTCAGCATTGGAATATAGATGAAAATTATTCTGTCCTAATTTTCTACATTATTCAAGAGGCTCTAAAAGTTCCTGCGTGGAAAGAAGCTATTCTTGAAGAGATGAAAGCCTTAGAAAAGAATGCAACATAGGAAGAAGTTGATCTATCAGATGGGAAAAAGGTTGTTGGATGTAAATGGGTGTTTACTCTAAAATTCAATTTTGATGGATCCTTAGAGAGGTACAAGGCTCGGCTAGTTGCTAAAGGCTTTATCCAAACTTATGGCGTAGACTATTATGAAACCTTTTTACCAGTGGCAAAGTTAAACATGATTTGAGTCCTCCTTTAAGTTTTTATTAATTTTGACTTGCCTCTAAATCAATTAGATGTAAAGAATACTTTCTTGAATGAAGATCTGGAAGAAGTATATATAAAGCCTCTCCTTGGCTTCTCTAAAAAGTTTAGAACCAAGGTATGCAAAATGGTCTTAAGCAGTCTCCTAAAGCCTGGTTCTTCACAAAGTTTGTTAAAGGTCAAGGTTATTGTCAAGGACAATCTAATCACACTTTGTTAACTAAGAGATCCAACAAAGACAAAATTTCAGTTCTTATTGTCTATATGGATGATATAATTTTGACTGAAAACAATATAGACGACATGAGGAAAATTAAGCTAAGTCTAGCCAAGGAGTTGGAAATTAAGGACTTAGGCCAGCTAAGATATTTTCTTATAATGAAAGTAGCAACATCAAAAAAGGTAATTGTAGTCTCACAACAGAAGTACATTTTAGATCTCTTAAAGGAGACTAGAATGAGTGGGTGCAAGCCTTTAGACACTCCAATAGAGTTTAATGCCAAGCTTGGAGATGTTAAAGATGAGATTCCAATAGATACAAGGAGGTACTAGAGATTGGTGGGGCGACTAATCGACTTGTCTCATACACAGCCTGATATTGCCTTCGTTGTAAGTGTGGTTAGTTTATGCATTCCCCATGCGAGGAGCATCTTAAAGCTATGTACAGAATCCTTCGATATTTAAAGGGCACTCCAAGAAAAGGCCCTTTTTCCCCAAAAAAAACGAAAATAGAGGAGTAGACGTTGATACTGATATAGAGTAGGCGGGATCAACTACTAAATGGAGATTGACTTTTGGGTATTATACACTCCTTTGAGGCAACATAGTTACATAGAGATGCAAGAAATTGAGTGTAGTTGCTAGGAGTAGCACGAAAGCAGAATTTAGATCAATGGCTAAAGGTGTATGTGAAGTTCTATGGCTACAAAGAGTTTTGGAAGATCCTCAAAGTCCAATGAGCTTTCCTATGAGATTGTACTGTGATAATAAGGTGGCCATCAGTATTGCCCACAATCTAGTTCTTCATGATAGGACAAAATATATTGAAACTGATAAGCACTTCATTAAGGAGAAAACTAAAGCAGGAATAATCTGTACTCCATTCATTCCAACCACGCAACAAGTTGCAGATGTATTCATTAAAGGATTGTTAGGAAACCATTCGAACTTCAAGTTATCAAGTTGGGCATGATAGACATCTTTGCACCAACTTGAGGGGGAGTGTTGGTGAATTAGGAATGTTGATATTTAGTAGATAATGATCTCAATAAAATAGGAATATCTAATCCTAAATTCAGGATAAGATAAATCACCACCTAAGTAGTTAGGGTGCTGCAGCTTATTAGAGATTCTAAGTATTATGGTTGTATCTTTTCCTATTTATGATGTATCAATCAAGAGATAAATGCAGAGAATAAAAAAGAGCTTCAGTTCTGTTTTTCTATCTTGTTATGTCAATACACATAGTTATTGTTTAAATCTCAATCTCCACTAGCTTATCTCTAAGATTGAAACTAAGAAGAATTCAATCATAAGCCAAGAAATTGCAAGTTATTCTCACTTTGTCAGTCTGTTGAAGCACCTCATCATCATTTGGATGAAAGTATATCTTCCCATTCCGAAAAAGACCACAAACAACAACCTGAAAAATAGCTATTCACAATATGATGAAATCAACATTCTTCTGGGAATGTCCTTAAGCAAAATATTCAGCAGATAGCATTACCTCTAGAAATCCACGTCTTAGTTGACCATATTTAATTCCAGCTAAAACTGGAAAACTAAAAAGGTTGAATACATTTTCTGCAATAAATAAACAAGTGTCAGGAAATGTTATGATTGTCGAAGATTAGAAAGAGTTATTTATATTTACAGAAGAAGGAACACTACATAGATGCCTATACAAGTAAAATAAGTCGAGCTAATTGATATGCTTTGGGTCCAAGCAAAGTCTAGCACAACATAAAACTTTAGAAATGAAATATAAAATTCTTCAGTAGGGTTGGGAAATTAAAGAAGATTATGTAGGCCTTTTTCTCACTTGAATTACATCAAATCTATTAGAAATAAACCAAGACAGACCTATATATCTAAAGCAAATCATACAATGTCATAATTGACTAATCATTAGTTCCTGGTCATTACTTCTGTAATTAAGCAAGTGTCGGTATATCTTTATGAGCCCCTTTTGTCGTGAGCATTGAACAAACAATTTGGAAGCAACATTCTCCACTGGCTCTACTTTCAATCCTAAAATTGACTTCAAAAGCTCGCATGTGTTAGAACTTGAGACCTGCACTACAAAATTACTATTTTAATCCTGACTTTACACATCAAATAGTGCCAAATACTTTGTTAGAACAGTCCAGCAAAAGATATACCTCAACAATGGTGGGGATCGAGGCCATCTCTGTAATAGGTTGAAGGGCTAACACAGATAGAAAGGCATTGGTGTCAACTTCGTACCTAACAAATTCAAGAGTTAAATGAATACTTATATGGATTTCAATTACATAAGAGTCAAGCATAAAACTCTTAGCACTGTATGAAAATCAAGAAGCAGTTGAGTGTAGGGAAATTTGATAATCCTCATTAGAAAAATAAATGAAATGATGAGGCAGTAAGATAGGCAACTCTTAAGACATCCAAAGTTGTTCATCATGTACTTCTTCAGATTGTGTACTTTCTTGAGATTATGTTCAACGTACAAAAGTTTGAACCAAAATTTTAAGAGTATGACAATAAGAAACTCAAATGCTAATATCACCAAAAATTTAAGAAAAACAAGAAACCAAAAAAGATTCATTGTTAGTAACAGTGTGATAAAAGCACCACATAAAGGCTTATGAAAACAGTTTATGTTGAAGATCCAACAGTAGCTAACCAACAAATAGAAATATTACACCAATAACTTTTCATCCAAAATCACTAATGATTGATAATGTTAAGGAAATTTATGGCATCTCCAACAATAGCCACTATTGGGCACTTAACAAACCTTTTTGGACAACCTAATGCATTACTATCTTAATTCAAATATCCTAGATGGGTTCCTTTATGCTTTACTTTTACATAAGACATTATTCTAACTCTTTACACTGGTGAAAAGTGTTAAAGACTCATGACTGAAGCGTTCTAATTGGTTCTTAAGGTTTCCATAAATGTCTTATAATGATTCTCAGTTACATCATACACCAGTTTGAGTACCTATAGCTAAGATCAGTTCCTACAACAATCACCTCATAGACACCTTCTCCTATAAACTCAATAATCTCTGTGAAATTGTATCTCAATCAGATAAGAAAATATGGCATTTGACAAATGCAACAAGATCATATCCATAAATGACAAGTAATCAACTCACTAATTACAAGAGGTGAAATTCTAGAAAATTTCCCGAAAAGTTCTTACCTATCCCCCTTTGTTGGAAGTATAATGATAGCACGTGCCTTATTGGCTGCAGCTCTTTCAAATGATTTTGTTAGACTAAGGCTACAACTGCATGTGGAAGGACACAATGTACAAAATGACCATAAGCCTTTTAACCAATATAAAAGAAGCAATACAAGTTTAAAAAATTGAAGTCACATATTCCCATTGTTACAAAGAATGGTTGATATTCAATTCCAGGGTTGAAGAAATGGTACAAAAATAGATATGAGTTAATTTGTTCAAACCACTTACAAAGAGGGACTACTGGATGGGGAATGTTGAAAAAGAGTAATTTAGGAAAAGTCATTCAAGTAGTCAAAAGTGTATATACATATAGTCTTTTTGGATATAGCATAGGAAAATACACATTGGTATATGTTCAGGGACTCAAAACCAAGTCATTGTATTAGGGTGGGAAGACATACTAATTGAGGTTTAAACTTATAAATTAGGAGAATTTACAATATAAATTGTATATGATATCTATGGTTATGGATCAAGCATCTTCTAATATACATATTACAGGATAGGTTTTGAGCACATAAAAAGAAGTTAATTGAAATGGTTGCTCATCCCTCCCAATTTCCACCAACTAAGCAGTATAAGAATTTAATATAAGAACAAGATCAAGTTTCTCATTCATATAATACCACCGTGAGTACCATCTATGACCACACCTAGAAGCTACTTATTGTTAACTATATTATTAACCAAATGGACATAACCTTGGAGCTGGGAAAGCTTTCCTATTGAATAAAATCTTCTCATTGAGAAAGGTAAAGGAATTAGACATTTCCCAAAGCGAACTACATCTAAATCAGAAGACATTGTATACCAACTATGCAAAATCATTACTTTGTCCCAGAAGGGAAGACAGAAGGAAAAAAACAAAGAAAATCAAGAAGGTGTTCTATGAAAGTAGTAGTACAATTACAAGAAGGAAATACTGAAAGCACTCACCTCTTAGTAAGTAGATCAATGTGGTTAAGGTCTTTGGTAATACTGTCTGCTAATCTGTCAATCTGCTTTCTTGGAAGATCAGACATAAGAAGAATTCTTTGCCTCCTGCAAAGAAATATGCAAGAAAAGTTAAAAGGAAGCAATGCAAAATATAGAATTTACTCACAAAGAAATGGGGCTAGCAAAACATGAAACATTCACCTGGCTGTTGCGGTGCCTAATCGAACAGCAAATTCATGATACTTGTTCAGTTGCTTTAATATGTAAGTGAGATGACTGGTTACCCCACAAATAATAATGTGATCTTTCTCATGAACTTGCATTTGTGCCCCTTCCCTCAGTCTTTGCATGTTATTCTGTCCATGATATTACCTTAAGCATGACATCCAACTTAAAATTTTCAAAAACAATGCTTTGTTCACAGAATTTACCCTGAACTCCTCTGTCATTGTGCTTAATAAGCGAGTATAGAATAATATGCCCCATATGGCAAGAACAAAGCCTATCACGCGTTCAGCACGAGTTCTTTGCTGTAATTCTGTATATAGTAAGTTCCTATGCACCAGCAAACTTACAGTTCTCCTCATGGAATCAGAATAAGTTATTATTAGACAATGTATGAAACATATGACCAATTAACATACTTTTATATGAGTAGATGATGAAATAAGACATGCCCAAGCTTCCCAGAAGCAGTCCTCCAGCGTATGACTATTACCCCTGTGTCATGATATAGAATAAGACAATAGTTCAAACAATAATGAGCATCACATATGCGCAAAGAAAGACCAAAGCAAGAGATCAAGACCTAACACTTGAACTACAGTTTATTTTCAAAACCAATAAAATTCAAATAAAAGGGAAAGGGTTTTACTAGGTAAGTGCAAACACATAATAATTATCTTATGGTATGACTGGGTTGAAATCTATATTATAGTGCCTCTTCATAACACCAAATGCATAGGGGAAACAAAAATTAGGAAAAGCATGGCATCCATCATATATCTATATGCTTTTTCTCGTCAACTTGCAACCACCTGATTCCAATGCATAGGGGCAATAAAAATTAAGAAAGCATGGCATCCATCATAAAGATATATGCTTTTTCTTCAACCTACAACTACCTATTGCATAGAATGGATCATTACATGTTGACTATCCATGAGAAAATTTTTAAATTAAAGTAGTCGTATTGCGTCCACTTTGTAGGCTAGACTAAGGAAATAGTCATTGATTACCTAATATTGGAAAACAAGAAACCACCAATGACAACGAAAGAGATGCAAGCCACAAGAAGCACTACAAAGAACCTGCAAAAAATTGGCAACATTGAATCAATTAATAAGGAAACTTCTTGCAAATATACTTGATAATAGATGAAATCTACCCTTATAATCTCAGCAGTGATGCTTAAATTTTCAACATTCTCTAAAGCAGCTCTCCAACCAAACTTTCTGTAAAACACTCCAGAATCAAGTATTAATTTAATTCCTTAAAAATGCATGGTTATTTATAACGTCAAAGGTACTCATGCATAATACTATTACTAACACTCATGATGCTTAAAAGCTAAAATGGTTTTGATAGCTTGAAAGCATTCAAGTTCTCTTCACCACAAAGTGCACATAATACCAAAAATGTCATCTATTTTTTATTATAACTGATGGAAAAAAGTGTATAACCTTCTAGGCATGTGAGATAACTAAAAACATGCATAAAATTTAATATCTCTAGGGATAAGCAAATTTTATAGTCCTCTCAATTGCCACATGGATATGATCACATTATCATTTAAATGAATTTAACTAACAATAGCGCTTAATCCAAATTGGAACTAAAACAACTGAATGAATAGTCGCTGTGAATCATCTGATAGTACTATTAAAAAGTTAATCAGTTGTTTGAGGACTAATAATTGAACAATAAGTGGTAAAACTATTGGTTGGGATTAGATCAATGCTCATACTTTGGGGATTTACATTGTGGACATCAAGTACAACATGATATCAAAGCCAAAAGAGGCTCAGTTATTTTAAAGCAGCCAAGTTTTCCCAAAAAAGGATGCAGATATATACTGAAAATGAAAATTTCTTTTTATCATGATTTACTATTAAAACATCTAATGACAACAGTTATCCAATAAACACAAGAATATTTGAGCAGTTGCTACTTCAATAAGACCATATAACATGTATTAATTGATACCTAAAAGGAAATAAAATAGAAGAAAGTTGTAACTTAACTTACGTTGCAACATTTCTCTCAAGTTGAATATTGAATAAATAAAGTAAGCGTGTTAAGCTCCATCTAATATCTTGAAATGAAGGCAAGGACACATCCAATTGAAGAGGTGTGGGCTTATTCAAGGAATTTGATACACAGGCAAACGACGAAGTATAAATCAAATTTGGAAGTAACCCTCTGGTCCTCGCTATCAATAGATTTAGAAATTTTAGCTTCGTTACTTTGAGTATGCAATATGATAAAATGGATCCAATCACAAATTTAGCACGACAATCCTGCAAATATAGCAATTTGTATCAATATATTTGATAAAATTATAGAAAAAATTTATCTATTCATAATAAACACTAACAATATGAAATAAACATGGCCAAACAATCAAGATGGGAGCCAAATTAAAAACTATCTACCTTTTAAAATGCTTTGTTTTTTATGGAAACCATTTTATGCACCACAGTTCTAGAAGACAAATTTTCAGCAAAAAAAATATAGCATCTTTTGATCCGCTATCTAAACTTTTCCATGTGCAGGTTCTTTGACTTGATGCTCACCTGGTAACCAATACTTTGGTTCATTGAAACGAATTTGGACGTGGAACCATTTGAAATTTCTGTACATGTGGGAGAATCTAACTTAACCCATCGCTTGTGATATGTGGTTTCTGATTTCCATAGAAAAAAAAAATGGTGTTATTTTTTTGATTGTGCATTAACTCGTACCGTTACAGCATCGTGAAGACAAAGGCAAAGCTAATATTCGAATAAGATTACAAAACACAGATGAAGTAGAATGTTAAGACAACAATATACACAATGGAATGTCTATACAGAATAGAGAGATCAATTATATATTTGTGACGATCATCTTAAGCCTTATTTCCCGTCTTTTACCGTTTTACTCTTTAGTCGAAGTAAAATTGCTCCCATCTCACCTCCACAGTGTGTTCTGAAACCAATCGAATGTAAAGTTGACGGCTTGATCCAGCAGAAGCGCAACGGTATGGATTCTCTGTTAAATTACTGAGTCAGAGAGAACATTTTGCAACAGCTACTAACATTCTTACAACACAGAGCACCCGAACATGATAACAAGGCAACAGGAAATCATATCGTTACAGTTAGCACAAAATTTCACTTGCACACCACAGAACTTATTTCCATACGCAAAAACAATATGGCAAATACACTAGTCGCTAGTGGGTACTTATCCGTTTGGTCTACAACTACTAGCAAACCAGTATCCCATTCCAGTGAACCACTGAGATCATGCTTAAAGCAGAGACATAAAATTATACAGTGGTAACTGTCAGATGGTGTTCACTGCTCATTGATTTATGTTTTCTTTCTCGACTTCTCAAGATAAAACACCAATAAACTCCACTTGATTAGTAAAAGAAAAGGAAATGGCATGGTAAAAAGAATGACTGTGAATACAACTGAGGTTTGAAATGGAAGTGAGGAGACTTATTATCCAACCCGATACAACTTGAGCTCTATAACTAACAATCACTCCGCTCAAACCCCTTTACCTTGATGACAGACAAATAAACGTAAGGGTAAAAAATGGACCTATTCTTCAAAGATGACGATAGTCTGGGGACATGAGACGGTAAAGTCCATGGATGATAGGACTGCAACTGAACCAGAAGCATTCGGAGATCTCTGGCTCTCTATTTCTCTCCTTCTCTTGGGTGCGGCGTGGTATAGGACGTTTGAAGAAAGTACAAAAGGAAACAGAGAGACAGGGGAGTGAATGCGTAACAGAATTAATGGAAGATGTAAATTTAAGGAAAGAAGAACTAGAACTAGAGATAGAATGGAATGGATTGTAAGACAGCGACGTTTCGAAGCAACTGTTTGGTTTCTTAAGGTATTTCATTTCATTTATTACAAGCTACCGATGTGATTAGGTGGTTCAATAAAAGACGATACGTATATGAAAATAAAATAATCAAAGTATTAAGTAAATTTTATTTAATAGAAAATTACATTGAACAAGAATTGGTTTTTTTTTAATGATGATGATATACTAACTGTTATATGTATTCATCTCTTATTTAAGAAATATTTTATAATAGTAGAAACTCTTTGTTTTTCAAAAAGGTGCCAACCTCCTTGGACACGTGAATAGAGTTCACTTAAAATGATTTGTCATGACATGTTTTTGTTTTATCCGAAGCAATAATGCACACTCTTCCTTGTATTCATGTAAAGAACAGTGACATATGGGGTAGTTTTCTGTGACCCTCATACTTCCTAATCAACCCTTGTCCCAGAACATAAATTACCGCCTTCACTAAATGGTCCATTGCGGTGCGCTACAGTGGCTGTCTGACAAGTGACTCCTTGGCTTGGTGCTCCTCCAACTTCAAACCAGCATATGGTATCTGTATAACTTACTATTTGATGACCATCCATCCTTTCTTATCTACTCTCTAACTTATTGTGTCAAAAAGAAAAACGCATAAAAATTGCTTTGCAGTTGCACCCAAGCCAATACAAGTTTGTCATACATAGAATCCCTCAAATTCAACTAATGAAATTCATAATTTAGATATTTAATTATCTCATGTACTATCTATAAATATTCAGCACGACTTAACCAACTGCACATGTTCTCCACCTGCACGTGTAGACGCAGCTCAAGGTTCTTCCCAAGTTTGCTGAATCATAGGTATTATTTTAAGTAGAAATTGCTAAAAAAAGTGAAATTTGAAATGTCAAAATCGTTCTTATCCTATAATCGTTTTTTGTAAGATGTCTAAGCTACCCATAAAATTTAAAAGTGAAAAGGCAAAAAGTTCACATTAGACTTATGCGAATTAACGAAAATATCCTTGTCTTTAACATATGAATGAACACATGCAAAAATGGGTACTCGTCGTCGATATCCTGTGACGTCTCAAAAGGAGGAGTTCAAATAAGTTTGTTTGAGACGATAAAAACGTTTTTTCACCAAAAAGAGGGTAAGAACAATTTTGACATTTCAGATTTCACTTTTTTGAGCAATTTCCACCGTCTCAAACATGTTCAATATAACATCTCAAATTGGCTTCTGCCCATTAAAATGCAGCGTCTGTATAACGTTCTACAATCCCTTCTTCAATAGCTCCTCAATCCATAGCAAGCTGAGCCACACCAGAATTTACAATTAAATCCTATAAATTACTCCCTTTACATCTGTTTTTGCTCATTCTCATTACTTCACATCTGTTTTGTTCAAAAAATTACAATATTTAGTTCACCAATTGATACGTAACCCGATATCGGGT
>JANIMX020000524.1:872334-882937 GCA_024582655.2 Erythroxylum kunthianum
AGGTGAACTATCCGACTCACGATTTGGAGTTGGCAGCAGTAGTGTTCGCTCTCAAGATCTGGCGACATTACTTGTATAGTGAGACGTGTCGGATCTTTACAGACCACAAGAGCCTGAAGTATCTGCTCACGCAGAAGGAGCTGAATTTAAGGCAGCGACGGTGACTCGAATTGTTTAAGGATTACGACTGCATTGTGGAAGACGACTCAACACGCCCAGCGACATGCCCACGTGGGCGTGTCCGGAGGGCGTGTCTGAATCCGCACACGCCCAAAACTTTGGGCTTGTCAGGCTATTTTTAACCATTTTGAACCATTTTAACCTCCTTTCGAGTACTTTTCAGTTTCGAATTTATTTCAATAAGTCCCAAGTCATTTAATTACCTTTTTCACTTCAAAGGAAAATAATTTGGCAAAATTTCTAAAATTTTAATACTCCATTTTCATTCCACATACATTTCGAATTATAAATGTCAAGGACTTAAAAGTTCGGTGTTACATATATAGTGATTCTGAAATCAATTGTAAAGGAGAAAATTTCTTCTTAAGTTGTTGAATTATTATTCAAGACTTTCAATGCAATAGATGTTGAAGAAGTTGTATCTTCATTACATCCTAATAAAGGACTAGGACCTAATGGTCTTAATGCATAATTTATTTTATAAAACCTATCCATATACTAAGACTCTAGTAATTGAAGTAGTGTTGGAATTCTTCAATAATGGAAAAATGTTAAGGGAGTTAAACAAGACCTTCATATTTCTTATTCCTAAGGTATGATCCCCTAACTATATAATGGATTTTTAACCTATTTCACATTGTAATACCATATATAAATTCATCTTAAAACTAGTTGAAAATAGGTTGAAATCTATCTATATTCAATTAACTAGTCATTCACAAGGAGCTTTTCTAAAAAGGAAAGTTAATAGGGGATAACATATTTTAGGTTAAAAAACTTTTCAAGAAATACAAAAGGAAGTATTCAAGAAAAAATTATGCAATTAGACTTCCACAAAGCTTTTGATTAACTATATTGGACCTTCATACTAAACACTATGTAAGCCTTTTGTTTCCCTACTATTTTCATTGATTTGAATGCACAATGTTTTACCATCGTTTCATTTAGCATATTGGTCAATAGAGAGCCCGCCGACCTTGTTAAAAGAGATCAAGGTTTAAGGCAATGAGACCCTTTTCCAACTTACCTATTCACCTTGAGTACGGAGGTCATAATTATGCTCATTAAGAATGTGACTAACTAGGAAAGGAGCTTCAAATTTCACTATAAATGCAAGAATATGAGAATATGAGAATAGGAAGTTTCTCTTTTGCATATGATTCAATTCTTTTCTCAAATGATGATCCTAATTTAAAAAACGCCTTTATGACATCTCTAAATACTTTTAAAGTTCTTTAGGCCTCTCCATTAATAAAGAAAAAAACCAATTGATCCTTCCGTCTAGAGAAAATGCTAATGCCAACTAGTTAACTTGCATAATAGGTTTGAAAGCTTCTAAACCACCCTTTACTTCCCTTAGAATTCCAATTAATTTTAAGAGATCAATATACACTGAATTCAAGTCACTTATTAAAAGAATCAATATTAGAATCAAAAGTAGGTCAACAAAAGTTATCAATTGCAAGGAGAATACAGTTAGTTAATTTAGTCTTAAATAACTTACATTGTGTTAGTCGTCTCATATATGGTTTACTAAGAATATTAGTAAGACAATTGAATAGAAAACGAGAAGATTAGGCAATGACAATCTTCTCATTAGCTAAGGTTAAGTGGAGTGAGCTTTGTTTGCCTAAGGATGAGGGTTGCCTTGGGATTTTGCCTATCAAAATCACTAAGTGCAAATGATTAAGAGAATATGGAGGATTCTGAATGATAATAACTCCCTATGGGTTAAGTGGAATAATGTATACTATAGAAGGAATAAAAATTTCTAGTGTTTAAGATCAAAGCATAATTTAGCATGGACAATGATCCATATACTCAAGCTTAAAGAGAAGTTTCATTTTGACATGACAACTAGTCCTCAATAGAGCCATTAACTGAGGTAACTAAACTCTCTTCACTTTGAAGTGTAATTGTTGACAATGCCATAATTAATGAGGCTTTATTTACTTATAGGCTACTAATTTCTAACTCTATGAACCACCTAATTCATCAACTCTCTCCAAGTGTAGATGACCATATAAAATGGAAAATACACCACTCAAAAGCTTTTACTAATGACTCTAATAGGAAGGGATCATGCTTCTAAAATCCTTTGGCATAGTTTGGTTTGGTTTCATCAAGCTTGTCCTAGGGCCTCTTTCATATTGTGGCTAGCTATCAAAGGGAGATTGAGAATTTTAGAAAATGATGAAAATGTTCATGAATATATATGACAAATATGTGTTTTATAACTAGAAACTAGGAACCATTGAGCATCTCTTCTTTGAATGCAATTTTTTATCTAATATTTGGGGTACAATCAGAGTATTAACAAATGTTTTTGTATTAGTTAGTCTACCAAAATTCTTTTAATAGAAAGATAAGAAGATGGCTCCATATGCTCTGACTTATTAGTTGGATTCCGTTCTAAAAGTACCACCAAAGTTTTTCAAAGAAGGGAGAATGGGCAATAAGATTGTTCCTATAATGAATTGGTAAACATTTATTGATTGGTTTGGTCCAAACTAGAGGAAGAAAGAGCAGGATACAAATTTCTTCAAACTAGCACTCTATAACATTATATTTGGCCTTTGGATATAAAGGAATCTAAGGATCTTTGAAAAGGCATATGTACAAAAACGAAATCTTCTCAATACTATTGTTTAATATATTAGAGATCAAATAATTGCATACCATTTATACCAGACTTGTTATCAATCCCTTGCAAACAATTAGAGATTACCTTATAAATGTTAGGCTCACACTGGAGTAACACTATGCTTTGATGGTTTTTAGAATGTTCATGAAATTTATTGGATTGATCTTATGAAACTAACATAAAACTTAAAAATTAAAGTTCAATATCCAATTTATTAGTTGTCAATGGTGATATAAAAGGTGCAATGAATGCTACTTAGCAATTGGCAATATTTTGATTAAAACTCTTCTTGTTTTTTTTTTTGAAAAAATAAAACCATTCTTGTTGTCTGTATGATAAATAGAGAATTTTAGCAACTTAAGGCTGCAGAACATTTTGTACTAAACTAAAATCCATTGATTTAACAAATATATTTATATTCTAAAGAGAACATAATTCAAATAAATATAAGTTGTTTAATATTTTTACTTCTAACTCTAATAATTTAAATTGGTTTCCTTCTAGAAGAATCCATAAATGATATTCTCATAATAATAAAATTTTGTTATGCAAAAATAACATATTTGTTATTGGCCTCTAATTTTTTATGCTCTTCAAACTTAGATTAATAAAGAAAAGGACTAGTTTCATAAAAGGTTATTAAGTTGCAATATTATAATTTAGACTCTTGAATGCTTTTGGATTTAGAAATTGGTGTGGTCTATATGATGGTGTTATTATTTCATCTCAATATGAACTTTAGAGGAGACTTATGATTTTGGTTTTTCCTTTATTTGTTCCTCCTCAGTTCAATTACTACAATCTTTTATTATTAATAGAATTTCCTATTAAGGCTCTTAATCCATATGGCCGTAATTATCTGTTCTTTCACAAATCTTAGCATTTGCTAAAGCATTTGGTTATTAAAGTTGTATTAGAATTCTTTAATAGTGGATGCACATTGAAAGAAATTAATAAAACTTATATTAGTTTCGTGCCAAAGATTCTTATCCCAAGCACCTTCAGGGACTTCAAGCCTATATCTTATAAATACAATTTACAAGATAATTGCAAAAGTCCTTATTTATAGGCTCAAAGAGAATACTAAAGATTCGAGTCATAAAAAAATCCTTACTGACTGGAACACTTAAAGGAACTCCCGGCACTCCAACCATTGATAAACTCTTCTCAAATTGCCTTTATGTTGAGAAGACTACTTGGCAATAATGTACTTTTGGTTCAAGAAACTTTCACAAATTATAATAGGCAGCACTCCTTTAAAAGTTGTGCTATCAAAATGGACTTCAAAAAGACCTTTGACTCTATTGACTAGAGATTCATTATCAATGCTCTGCATGCTTTTGGCTTTCCTCTAGGGTTTGTTTATTGGGTTATTCAATCCATTGCCACTATGTTCTATAGTGTATTGGTTAGTAACGAGCCTACCAAATTCTTCAATGGTGCTAAAGAACTCAGACAAAGAAACCCTCTATCTCCGAACTTATTCACACTTGGCATGGAAGTCTTATCAAGGCTTATGAGTCATATTATAAGTTAGGAGAAAAGCTTTTAAGTCATATTATTATTAATATAATTATATTATAATAACAACTAAACAAAATTTGGTTTTTATTTAAAAAAACTAAAAATTAAAATTAAAATTAAAAACCACAATAAAAATAGAAGTATAACGAAACATGCCCTTAATAATCTCTAGTATTTAAGTACTTGGTTTGATAATGTCGATTGAAGCATTAATATGAATGGAAGATTAAGGGTGATGTTATTTGATATAGAATATCTTTCAGTACTACTATTTATTACTTCTGAAAAGAAAAGAATTTAAGAGAATTTCAAGACAAACATGAGAGAGTTAGTTACCTTACTAAGCAAATCTTAATTGCTTAATGTAACTTCTTAATTGCTTAATATTCCTTTCCTTAATGTAACTTAATTAGCTTGTTATTATAAACCTAATTTAGCAAGAGCTTGCATTAGCTAGCTTATCTTATGGTTGTTTCACTACTGCTTAGAGTTATATTTTTTGAAGTAATTGATAAAGTTGTTTTTTTGTGACCAGAAGGTTACGGGTTCGAGACATAAAAATAGTCTCTTTATAAAATATAAGAGAAAGATCGCGTATAATTGATATCCCTCCTTATAAATTGAAGATATTGTATTTATTTATTTATTTATCGTTTTCTTCTAAAGAAAAACGAATGTCATTTTCGACAAAGATCAGCGCCTCTATTGCATTTAATTGAAAAAGAAAAAGTGTTTGATTAATATTAGTTCAAATAAAGTGTGTACGGTTGTCCTAAAACGTGAATAACATGATCTAATAATATAGCATTTTCCGTTTGATGGAATGGGCCAAAACTTAAAATACTAAGCACAGAGGAGTTTCTGTAAGACCCATTAAAACTTGAAGCCCCCGATAACCACACGATTGCCCAAATATTTGAAGAACTTGTGTCCTAAAAACCTCTTTTCCTTAGCTCAGCTCTTCTTCTGCCAATCCCTTCTTTTTTCGCTACTTCAATAAGTCCCGCCAACTTGCAGACCCAAACCCTAGCTGTCACAATGAATTGCTCAAGTAACTTATTCTCTTTCTCTTGTCTTTCTTAGGGTTTTTGTTTATGAAGTTGTCTCAATTTTGTATCTTTCTTTCTCTGCTCTCTCTGCAGTCTCCGGCGAGGTGCCGGAAGAGCCTGTGGTCTCCAAGAAGTCCGGGCTTCTGTTTGAAAAGCGTTTAATCGAAAGGCACATATCGGTTTGTTCTATTTCTTGTTCTGCCGATCTATACTTTTGAAATTTCAATTTCTTCTGTTTGTTCGCTAGTAAAGCTGAGACGATATTGTTCCACATAGGGTTTGGGCTAAGTACCTTGTTCTAGTAAAGTTCTAAGCCTTGGTGGGTGTCAATGTGGAAGGGATTATTTTTCCCAAAATGATTTCTTTGCACACCTAAAAACAGATACATTTTCTTTTAATTTTTTGTACTTGAATGATTATTTCTTTTTTCATTTTAAGTAAAGAAAAAAAATCTCCTTTTGAAGTTTAGGGTTTTGGAAATTTTTTGTGTACTGAGAAGAATTTAGAAACAAAGACACTTCCTTAGGTTTTGGGAAAAGATCAAGGAGGAAAATTGACTCGAGATTGCTGAATCATTTATTTCGTTTAGCTTTAGGATCTACTTTGTATCTTTTTTCCTTTCCTTGTGAACTTGGACAATTTCTGCTGAGCTATTGTGCTGAAGTGTAGCATGTAAAAAGATCTAGTTAAAGTTGAAGGTGTTAGCTATTAGGCTTTACTACATGTAGCAAGTTGGTGGGTTTCTTATGAAAATGCTAAGTGCATTATTTTGTTTTTTGATTAGTTTGATTTCATGTCAATTCAAAAGAACAAGCATTCTAAACAGCCTTTTACTTGTCAATCTAGTTGTTGAGCCTATTTCCTGAAGCCAAGAGTGATTAGGAGCTGCTTTTTCTCTCATATCATTTCAATAATCTCAGTATGTATTTCAACTTTTATATCTGCAACCCTTTTTCCCTGAAGAAAATTTTAATTGGCATAGGATTATGGCAAATGCCCGATCACTGGGGAGCCACTTGCGATGGATGACATTATTCCAGTCAAAACAGGGCAGGTACACTGATGGTCTTTGCTATCATTGTTGGTTAAGGTTTTATTTTGATTGGCGTGGTACTCCAGTGATCTATGTTTTTGCTGTTTGGTTAAGGTTTTATTTTGTTTTGTTACCACACGGATCTTTGCTTACGAAGTCTCTTTTGGACATTTCTGCAGATTGTCAGACCAAGAACTGTACAGACTGCTAGTATCCCTGGAATGCTTGGGATGTTCCAAAATGTATGTGTGACAAGCCACCGCCTTTTCTGGTTGACTACTTTCTCTTGCTTTATGGAAAGATTACTGCTGATTACAAATGCAATCTGCTTGCTTGCAACTATATAATTGACCTATATGCCTATTTCTTTTACAACATTTGACTGACCCTGCTCAATGTAAAATGGTTATTTTTATTGTGTAGACATTTTATAATATTCTTCTACATGTGTGCATAAACATGTGTTGATAATATCCAATATTCTAGTTTAAGTGCATGTTGTTGCTAGCTACACTGCAGTGTTGGTGTGATGTTCCTTGACTGAAGCCTTCCCTTAAGATTCATTTCACCTTTAGTTAGGTCGGGTCCTTAAGATCCTTGTTACTGTTGAAGTCAGATTTACCATATAACAGACCCAAGACAAAACATCTTTTCGTTACAGTCAAATTTGTCCAGCTTCAGATTCTTTTTGGGGCTGATCAGTTGCTTTAATGAATCATTTCAACACATGCTAAATGTTGACACTATAAATGGGGATGATGTATACATTGTGTTATCCTGTTCTGGTCATCAGTTAATTTTGTTTTTATAATTGTAGGAATGGGATGGACTGATGCTATCTAATTTTGCATTAGAGCAACAATTGCATACTGCCAGGCAAGAGCTTAGTCATGCACTATACCAGGTATGGGAAATTTTACTTTTCTAAGCCCCCACATCCGTATTCTATATCAATTATTTACTCCTTCTATATACCATGTCAATCATGCATGTTTCAGAGCAACGTAATGTCATGTTATTTGGGCTGTTTTTGAAAGTGTATCCCACCTTTTGGATTTTAAACTATGTCCTAAAAGTTCAACACCAGTACATTCAGAAAAAGATGTGCCATGGTTATATAAGTTTGACCCCTAAAGTCTATCACCTTTTTCTCCATATTTTTGTAGCTAGGTTCAGTTATGGACACTTTTTTTTAGGATTATGTAGCTTGTATGTTTCTTTTGTGAGCATGTGCCATTGATGTCTTCATTGATTTGTCAAAAACCTCAAAAAGTTAGGGAGTCAATAATTTCCTATTGGCTTTTGGTTACTCATGTTTTAGTAAATGCTTTCTTTGATTTTGATGATGTGAAATATTGAGTCAAAATTTACGATCCTTCACTAGAGTTTGGCAAACAGGAAATTTGGATGTTCAAGTTTATTAGGGAAAAAGCTTTATTATATACATGATAAACAACTTGATGTTTTCTTTTTGGAAACAACCTCTCTACTACTTAGGGTAAGGCTGTGTATTACTGGACCTCTCCAGACCTCGCGTATCAGCGGGATTTCTACTGGGTGTTTTTGTTGTTGATAAACAGCTTGATTTGTTGACACTATGTGACTTATTTACTCGTAGTGCTTTCAAGACATCTAGGTAAAGGGAATGTTTGGTTTGGTCAATAAATTGTTCTTGTGGATTGACGACAGATCTTGTATATGTGGGCAATGGGCATGAGGATAAGTAGCATTATAGATATTGCATGTTACTTCACATATGTTAATCCCGAATCTAGTATCTTGACCCAACAACGTGGCCTTCTTTATGAAGAAGCAAAGATGCTGATATATCATTTCTGCGATATAAAGTAAATCATATGATATCAGTGAAGTTCTACAGATATGATAAAGTTCCTTGTTTCTTTTCTGATGTATTGTTTTCTTCACCTTTAATATTTTCTCCAGTGATTGGAATATATATATTGGTTGCTGTAACAGATGTTAAGTACGAACAATGTTTTCCATTCTCCCAATAATCGGTGTTCTACATATACAATATCAATTCTGCCGCATCCCAATGTTATTCGTTTCTGATTATTCATTTCTGAAAGCTGCTTTAATTACAATTTCACAATTTCTTAGCTTCCTGGTTATGTTTCCATCAAGAATGCTAAAGTTTAAAGGATTCTCAATTTGTTATTTCAATTTCTTAAAGATTCCTCGTTCATCTTATATAATACTAGTTTAATTCAGTGGTATAGTTTGTTTTACTTTCTTTCATCTTTTGTGTTATTTTGTCCACGTTTTCTTTGTTTTCTTGTGAATTCAATTTTGGATTGGTGGTTTTGGTATTGCCTGTCTTACCAACCACCTGGGTCGGCTTGCTTTTTCTTTGCAGCATGATGCTGCTTGCCGTGTTATTGCAAGGCTTAAGAAGGAGAGGGATGAGGCAAGATTATTACTTGCACAGGCGGAAAGACATATGCCGCAGTCGGCAACAGTAGCAATGCCAAATGCTACCACTCTTAGCAATGGAAGAAGAGGTCTATATGCAATATTCTTCACGGTCTTAGCTTTGATCATATTGCTTAATTTGTGCATTTAAGTTGTGTTATTGACATTACAGCTTCTGAGGACGAAGAGATGGGACCACCTGGAAAGAAAATTCGTCCTGGCATTTCTGCTGATATCATTACTGAGCTAACAGACTGTAATGCTGCTTTATCACAACAGCGTAAAAAACGGCAGGTGTCTTCATGTCCATGCAAACTAGTCTAACTGAATCATTTTCCAGAACTGTTCATATTGAACAGCAAGATTACTATGCCTTCATTTATATGTATGCCTGATAAATGTTAATAGTTATATTTTCCCTGTTAATACATGTTAGCGTCCACCAACATTGGCAACCATTGAAGCTCTGGAGAGGTATACCCAGCTTTCTAGTCACCCTCTTCACAAAACAAGCAAGCCAGGAATTGTGTCTATTGATATCCATTATTACAAGGTACATGTTCTCTTTAATTTGGATCTCATGATGAATTGATGTACCTAGTATTGTTGGCAGGGCCATTGTTGTAAAGATACTGGAAGATGAGTGTAGGAAGATTGGAATTGTATTAGGCTTTTACTTTGGGTTGTAGATAGGTGTTCCTTGAAGGACTATTTGAAGATGGGTGCTCCCTGTATTTGATGTTCATGGTAGGGTTGCTGATGCCAATCATGAACAACAAATAAGATAAAGATACAATGTTGAAGTTATCAAAAGCTCTTTGAACAGCATCACATATAATAACTCAACATTCCTTTCAGGATTTATTTGTGGGATTTTTCTTGTAAATCTATGCGATGAGGAATTATTATTATATGCTTTATTTACTCGAATGCTTGTTCTCAATTTCATACTTCATGATTTCACCAAAATATTGTTTGCGACCTCTCCTTTGCTGCTGTCATAAGTTGTGGGCATGGCTAAAAAAACTGCAACATGATTTATTACACACTGATTTTTCTTATGACTTCAGACTTAAGGAGTGATTATCATGAGTATGCTATTACTTTATAAAATCATGTTCAATTTCATATTCCGTGGTTCCACAAGGATACTTTTGTTTGTTAGATAATACTATGAACGAGTTGGAATTGCTTGAGTAGTGCATAGTGCATCAAGTTTTTTAACAAAATTACTTTCCTCATAAATATTTTCTAATATCTCATACACGTAATTAGGAGTTTTGTTGCCTTGTTCTGTGGTTTACTGGTTTTTGTTGGTCCAATTAGTTGCTTGCTTGACTGATGATTTCATAAATTTTATTCTTTGGTTAAATCATATGTTCCTATGACATTTAGGACATAATTGCTACTGGAGGGATTGATGCAACTGCTGTAGTCTTTGGTCGCTCGTCAGGGGAGATCCTATCTACACTCAGTGGCCATTCTAAGAAGGTTTTTTTGCACTAACTAGGTTATTGCTGCAACATTTTGTTTAAAATTAATATCTTCACTGATCAGGTCATGTCTCTGGTAGGTTACGAGTGTGAAGTTTGTTGGTGACAGTGATTTTATCTTAACTGGTTCTGCAGATAAGGTTGGTCAATTTATTTTTTAAAAAAGTGTGGTTCTCCTAAATGAATGCAGATTTTTATATTGTAGTCATTAGTTATATGATATGGTTTTGCAAAAACACAGTATTCA
>JANIMX020000525.1:291516-314691 GCA_024582655.2 Erythroxylum kunthianum
AGATAAAGTTTAAATATCTAATATTTAAATAAATTATTTTTAAGTATTAATGTTTTACATAAATTATATTCATAGACTAAATACTAAAAATTGGCGTAAACTTAATTTTTAAGAATTTAAAATATTATTAATATAATTATATTATAAATAATAATATTAAATTTATTAATATAATTATATTATAATGTGATATTATAAATAATAAATCTAATTTATTTAAAAGAGGCTGAAAATTGGCTGGATATTTTTTTTGGGGGGGCGGGGTTGGAAGGAAGATTTTAAATTTTGTTTTTTGGTAGGAAGATGGTTTGGGGGATTTAATACAAAAAAACCCCCAACTTTTTTAAATTTACAATATCGATCGGTACCACTAAAGCCTATTTCGTACCATTTTTCAGCCGGTACAGTACAAAATTCAAAACCTTGGTCACTGGACGTATCGACGGTCTTGTCAGGAGCTATTAGTTCTCTGACTTCCATGTATTGATTTTTGAGTTAATAAGATATCTTTCTAATAGTCTGGAAAAATGTTGAATATTGCATAGTGGTCATATTCTACTCCAATTATCAAAGAATAGGGAAGCAGTCTCCTAATTTTCCACTAGGCATTTAAAGCTATTAGCTACCTTATTTCTTAGCTTAAGTAATTGCTTATACAACATAAGAAGGAATGCCTATTTTGTATTTCCCGTATACTCTTGATCCTCAAGAATTATATATGAATCCATTTAACATAAATTGATTACTTGCATTCCATTAACCTCCACAACCTCTTGGTTATGAATACCTGATTACTAAGTTTCAAAGGAGTAATGCCTAGCACCCCCTTATCCCTTGGCCTACATACTTCTTATCAAGCTACTTTGGCATTGTAGTTTTTAGTTTGACCACCTACTTAGAAGAATCTCCAAAATTGTCTTTCCATTGCTTTGGATAACGTTTGAGTCAATATCACATGTGAATACAAATGCATAAGGAGAGAGCATAATGCTAATTTTATTAACTGAATTCTACTTGCATAAGATAGTGATCTATTGTACCAATTGTTCAATCTTTTTTTAATTTTCTCTAATAGGAGTGAACAATCCTTGAAGTGTAGTTTCCTTATGGATATAGGACAATCTAAGGTATATGAAGGGGGTGCTTTTGACCTAAATTCTAGTTAATGATGCAAACTAACCTACATACATATAGCTTTTACTAATGTTTAACCCCAAACCTGATAGTTGTTTGAATGCAAGTAGGGATATCATTAGGTCATAAATCGACTTGTCATAAGCTTTAGAGAAGAGTAAAAGATCATCAACAAAGGACAAGCAAAATAACTCCATCTTCTTACACCTATTTCGGAATTTAAAGTTATGATCCATGGAGATGTTATGTTTAAATGACCTTGTGACAGCCTCTATATATAGAATAAATAAGGGGATAAGGGTCTCCTTATCTTGGACCTCTCCCTCCTTCAAATACTTCAATTGGCTTACCATTTGTAAGTACATTTTATGAGGGTTTGAGATATATGATTGGATACATTTCCTCAAATTTTTGGGAAATAAAACATTTTCAATAGCTTAAAAATGAATTCCTAGCTGATTGTGCCATATGCCTTATGAAAGTCCACTTCAATTATGCAATTTTTTTTCTCAAAATTTTTTTTTCTAAAAAATTATGCAATTTTCAAGGGAATTTTCTCTATTGTAACCTTTGAAAAGTTCCTGAGCTAATAACTAATTGTCACCTAACAAATCAACTCTCTATAAATGCCCATTTTGTTAGGCAAATTCTAAGTTTGATAGAGGAAATTGCAACAAGAGATAGATTTGAATTCATTAAAAGAACATAGATTAGGGGTCTTTAGGATAAGATAAATAAAAGTTTTGTTGGTCTTTTTAAGCGTCTTCACCTTCTCAAACAACTCCATCACTGCATCAGTAATAAGATTTTTTTATCCAAAGTCATGCCTTCTGGTAGAAACATCCATTAAACTCATATGGACCTGGAGTCATATTAGTATTCATCTTAAAAATCTCTTTCTCCACCTCAGTGGCTTGAATATAACCACTCCATATCTGTCTTTCTTCCTCAATAAATTAATTTGAGAAGAAAGACCTTAACACTTGTCTTATAGAGCTGGTTGGAGCAATTGTTCTTAGAGAACTTTTGAAGAATACGTAAGCTTCCTTCTGGAGCTCCTCATAAGTATTAATCACCATACCATTCTCCATTATTAAGGAACTAATTATGTTTGTATTCTTCTTATCTATGAAAGTCTTATAGAAATAGCTAGCATTTTAATTTCTATCCTTAAGCTATAAGCATCTAGACTTTTGTTTGAGCACCTCATTTTACACAATGTCATGTTTATAATCAAGATTTCGACTTGTGAATCCACCATCCAAGGATCTCTTTGACATATTTGATTTTATAAAACATTTTGTACTTCTTTTTTACCCTTTTGACAAAAACAGGGAAAAATATTTAGTTGTGATATTTTAGTTTCACTATGTAACATTTATTTATATGTGGATTTCATAGATTATCTCGTGTCTTTTACCTTATGAAATATTTATTACATAAATTTAATTTACACGTTTGGTATTTAGTGGATGATATCATACATTATTTCTTCGCGGCCTTATGGTTTTTCTTGCATCTTATAAAATTTTAGGTATGAATGATAAATTTTCATAATTTGGATGTTCATTAAATGTACATGAAATGAAACTTATGAATTATCATTCTTTATATAAAATTTCATTAACTAAACAAATATATGCTAAAAAAGGATCTATGCTAAAAATATCAATTGCGTCTTTCTTTTTATAAGAACTTATTTGAGACATTCTTAAAAAAATTTGATTTGTTTATTGCAATAATTAATAATAATATATCAAATTAAAATAACCAATTTATTGGTTAAAACCAAACTTAACAAATAAAAATATCTCCTTAAAATTAGCACACTAACATGTATTATATAAAACACCATAATATTTTCTTAAAATAGTTTTTAAATATTTTCAAGAAAAGCTCAATTGGTTATATTATGTTTTATCATAACCGATATATGATATATATAAAGATGAAAATAATCTTTTAAAATATTTTCTTAAAACATATTCATTGATCCCATATTCTTGCTTAACTTGTATTGTCACACAAAAACACATTATTAATAAACTAAAGGGTAAAAAATATAAACTTCTCACATAATTTAAGAAATTATAGAAAAATCCTCTGATTATTAAAATTATAAAAAAGCTCTTTTTAGTTTTCAAATAAAAAAAACTGCTCTTAGATTTTAGTTAAAAAATAACGATGAAACACACAATATAAACATCAGATATAGATAAATGAAATGTTGTTTACATGAAGATTTAACTCAGCTCTTAAACTTAAACCGAACTAATTAAATTCAATTTAAACTAATAAATTATTATAATCATCTTAAATTTTCAATTTAAGTCAAACTTAATTTATTCGAGTCGAGTTTAAGAGTTAAGTTACCATATTAGTGACATTTGATTAATTCACATTTATTGTTCTTACTGCGTATGCTTTATCGCAATTTTCTAATCGATGTCTTAGAAAGAATTTTTCTAAAAATTGAAAATTAGGAGTTTTTAAAAATAATTTTAAAGAAAAGAAACTGTTTTGCAAATAATTATATAACGATTTCTTATTTTGTGAAAAAAAATTATATATGAATTATCGGGAATAGATTTAGATTTTGTAAAATCTATAAATAAGATAATTACATCTCTTTTTGAAAAAGTTATTATTATTATAACAAATAGTGATAAATTAGAGGATGAAAGATTTGTTTCAAATCTCTTGAATCTTCGATAATATAAGTAGCTCACATATGATAAAATCTTTTATCTCTCCTCGGGATCAAGAGTTTTGTGATGAATTTGCTAAAATGCCTTAGAGAAGTTTGATATTTGTCTGTATGATTTACATACTAATATAGCAGTTTATAATGGCATATCATAACCTCACCCATAACTTCAGAGCAAACAAAATTGATATGAACATGAAATAATTTTTTCTTTAGCCCAAAAGATTCAGATAGCAAAATTGCTGGCGGAAGAGCTAGTATATATATATGATAAAAGATTCAGATAGCAAAATTCAGAACTGTTAGTAACAAAATTAAACAATTAATCCCTACATCCTCTCCTCATTCAAAGAGGGAAAAGGAATAAATAAGGAGCCATGCAAGCTCTTTAAAGAAAATTGAATAACTTGTAGGATGAAAAATATCATATTATTCAATTTAGAGTAGAATTGAACACATTTAGACAGGCTACCAAGCAAGACAAAAGTAAAGATCAAGAAAAGAAATGATTAGACAAATATAACAACAATAGGTGGTAGAACATTTAGGCCATCTATTACTCCTTACGAAGATCAATGCCCGCCTTCTTTGCAACAGCATCCAGTCCATTCTTCTCTATAGTTTTCAATGCTTTAGTTGACAATCGCAGTTTCAGGAAACGCTTACCAGCTTCCCACCAAATTTTCTTGTATTGCAAGTTGACAAACTGCAACTTTTTTGTCTTGTGGTTTGAAAAGGAAACTTTGTTTGCCTTATTAGCTCTCTTCCCAGTAAATGGGCAAACTCTACCTGGAAAAAATGGTTCATATTTGCAGAAATCATCGTATTAAATGGTTGAAATTGGAGTCCAGGAGGGCAGTTGTCAAACACAGCCACTAGCAATAATCCCGAGATGAATAGAAAACTAAAGTCACCGGCAGTTTTACAAATCTTAGCTAAAAGATCTAAGCAAGCAAGAATTTGAAGTTCAATATCATAAGATATAAATAACTATAAACAATACGGATCAGAAGGAATATGCTACTAAGAAATGGTAAGAAATAACATAATGAAGTTCAATAGTAAGCTCTCCAGACAGCAGTTGGACTTGGTTATTGGATTTCCGAATTCAAACCCCTCATCATGGAGGGTAATTAATTCTATGCAGTCAGGAATGCACACAGAAATGTGATTGATGGGGCTAATTATAATTACATTTTGTTGGAGTGGAGTATTTATCAATGCAGCTGCAAGTTTTCTCTTTTTGAATGTGTAGCAACTAGCAACATGAATAGGTATTATCATTAAACATCAGAGCTAAATTAACAAGAATTCTGGGTCAGACATGAGGTGTTTAACACATCAGAGATGGCTACTGCAATCCCGATGTTAGTTAACCTTTAATTAGTCTTGGAAATAAAGGCTTCAACAATAGAATTTCTCAATAGGTCTTAACTGACTGCCTTTGTATAAACTCACACAACTAACTCGTTTTGTGCAGGTAATACCTCGTTAAAAAAATCAAAGTGGAAAATAAGCTCTCGAATTTAGATACCAGAAGAAGAATACATTCGAAAAGAAAAGAATTTTAGTAAGGAGCAGAGAAACTCACGAGCAACAGGTTGAAGGGCAGGAGAGAAAGGAGAAGAAACCGGCATGGGGAGGAGAGGTTGTTGGTATGCAATTTTGATACCATTTAGCTGTGATGATACAAAACTTAGATCCCAAATCCCACCATTACGAACGCCCATCTTCTTCTTTAGAAGGCATATCTGCTGCTGCTTTGAAGGACCCAGGAACACCGTCACCGTAGACGGAACGACTGCCGTTGCCATTGGCAAGTTGGAAGAAGAGGGCAAGAGAAAGATAAGGTAGATGACCGTGTGTGTTTTGGTGGTGAAATGTTTGGATAATGATGACACTCTACCGTTTGCCTTTATACTTTTTTTTTTGTTTACTTTAATAGCAATAATTTAAGTGGAAATCCTGACCGACCCCAGCAAAGCTAAAATACTAAAAAGTTTGTTATGTTATTTACTTTAATTGAAATAAATCATTATTTAAAATTTGCCAACAAGCAAGGAAAAAGCTTATAATGTTCTTACAAAACAAAATGTTGGTTACTGATAAAAATTTGCAGACGCTCCCATCAAACGGAACCTCCACTTGCAGAGTGTTAATTGAATCCAAAGATTTCAAACAAATTTCTCGCCTACAAACCGTCTAATATTACAGTAAAATATTTAGGTCCACGAGGCATTCATAGAAGTGACTGGTAATGGATGTGATGTGACCATATAGAAAATACCGGCATGAATAGGCAACTAACGGATGATTCCATTTACCAGCAATGAAGCTACCTCGTACAAGTTTCATCTCCTCATTATACTTCTTCAAATATGCAGATGGAAACCCCCAGCTCTGTCAACGTAGTTCCAAATTTGCAAGCAGGTGAAGAACAAGTCTTTCTCTAATATGTTGTATCAGGTGAGGGTTATACAGAGTGTTCCAAGAAAGCCCTATAATGTTAAAGAGTACATCTCTTCAAAAAAAAAAGTTAAAGAGTACAACTTAATTGCCAATTGAAAACTCAGTTTTACCTAGATTAATACTACCAGTTTAAGCAACATAAATCATTGAATGGTCTTCTGGAAAATCTAGCTTTGTAAGCATCAAGAGAAACATATTCCACTGTAAGAATATGACCGTCAAATAATCGTCCATGCAAACAATGTGCTGCAGTGCATGAAGCTTCAGTTCTTCCAAACTCCACAAGAACACAGCCTGGTTCGAAAACAGGTCCAACATGACAATCATCTTCCTCGTGTTCTTCCTTTCTAACATCATCCAACACTAACCCACCATTACAATCCTCTAAAGCTCCACGGTCATCCTTCCTGCCTTCATTCTCAATAGGATCTAAGCCTATTCCGACCGTATCATCCTGAAGAGTTTCTTTCAATTTTCCACTGCTTTCGACCATTGTCAGCCCTTCACCAACCATCATTTTGCTTTCCACACTGGCTTCAGCCATGTGAGTCTCATCAAGGGCCTCTTTATCATAGCATTCAATGTCGTCTTTCAAGGTCAACTGTCGAGGGATCTCCAGAGAATCCAATATGGTTTTGCACTGCTGGTCTTCAACTACCATATTGCTGTTAAGCTTAATTGACTGAGATGGATAACCCTCCATACGTGGAATTGAAATTTTATCATCACAGAAGCTGCTAGCTTCCACAGTAACCTCTTTGACTGCATCTGTTTTGGCATTTGTTTCATCCAACTCAAACCTTTGTTGATTTTCACAAGCGTTTTGTGTTTCAGGATTCAATATAGGACTCTCAGCATACTTGACAAAATTAATGGATTTAACAGCACCAAACCTGCAAATAGGGATGTCAAACGTCTACATTAATGACAATTAGCATATCAAGGTAAAATCTAAATGAACTGATATTTCTTCACACCTGGTACATTCTAGTCGTATATCTTCTACTACTTCTTCAATCTGTGTATCAGACAGCAACAACAGGATTTCTGGATCGAACTGGTTAATGTCAAAAATGGAAACAACAAATGTGTTTAGAAACAAATTCATGTTTAATACAAGAAAGGTTGACATAACAAAGCATTAAACAATTGCCTCAACTACATACACATAGTAACAAGGCATACCACATTTTTAAGCTTCAAGACTTCTTTAGGATTTTGGAGAAGTGGCTTTGCACGGTCAGGTATCCAGATCTCATTTCTACTACTTTCCTGGCACATGTTTTTCATTGTCAGTACAAAGTAACTCAAACAATTCGTGCCATGCAAAAACATAGGCTGAAAAATAGGTAAGGTAAATACCAAGAATGATACATCTGGTATGGCTTGAACTGCAGTTAATACTCGTCCTCCAAACCTCAGGCCATTAAGACCTGCACAAGCTTTTGGAGTCGCTGCATGATCTGCATACTGATAACGAGAGTATAAACAACTTTCTCAGAGTAACCAAATGGTAGGCATAAAGCATGTATGACTTTTCTTCAATAGACAGTCTCAAAAGAAAAGGTGTACTGATTACAAAGACAAAACAAGCTGATTAAAGTAAAGGATAAGTAAAGGATACACATTAACAAATATGCTTGGGAGAGCTTTATGAGCATCACAGCACCAAAGGCAAGTCTGCCTCAAAGTAATTGTAAAGTAACAGCATAATACAGCTCTATTACCTCAAGAAAAGCGCAAGACTCATTAGGATCGTTATTGTCTTCAAACTGGTATGCCTTCAAATGACCAAATGCAGTAGCAATCTCCATGAACTACAACGGAAGTATACATATCTGTTCATTAAAAAATAAGTACAGTAACAATAAAAAATGATAGATATGCATAGCATACATATATATACAGGGTTAATAATTCATTCAAGGCCAAACCTTTTTTATGTGAATTTTTTTTAAAATTTTTCAATCAAGTTGCATACCTTTTAAAATGTAACTTAGCAGTGCAAATCATATATATTATTTGGTAATAAGAAGATTACGTGTAAATCAAAGAAGAGCATCGTAAGTCAAGGTCTCATCTTTTTTCCATCCATCAAGTCATCTTTTTAAGAGAGGAAACGTTTGAACTGCTATATTACACTTTTAAAAAGTTTGGAACTTTATTGAAGAGATTGAAAGTTTTGGCACTGATGTGAATTTTTTTTTAAAGGGCATAGCACTGAATGAATCGTTAACGCATATACATGTATGCATATGTATGTAAGAGAGAGCGAGAGAGTGACATAGAGAGAAAACGGGATATATAGGGGTGATGAGAATAAAAGAACTTTTGAGGCATCTGAGAAGAACGTGAAAAAGAAAAAGATCACAACTTAATAGGTTTTTACCATTTTGGAAGAAAGCAACTTTGAAATCCCACCAATGAAAATCTGCGTCAACTCAAAAAGAAAAGAAGATAAGCATATGAACCTAATAGAAATTAGGTTAGGAGAAAAACAGCTTGGGAAAAGACAAAAGCACAAGTATTGCAGTTTCCATCATCTATTTCCTCTTTTAACACTTGCCATCTTGTCCACAACTTTTCCCAAAGTTGTACACGAAGTCCTAAATCAGTTGGCAATTGCAATACTATTAATTAAAACGTGCACTAATTCCCAAACTGAGAAAGTTCCCAATTCCTAAAACATTCATCGTATCAATATCACTACCCTAATTAACAGCCTAACAGTGAATGTGGAATGATTTGACAATACCCCAATCAAACTGTCTTCATCAAAACCAGTACCTCAAAAACCAACTTGAGAATGCTAAAGATCATGTTAAATATCATAAAATTTTGTAATAATATTACTTTTCAAGTAAAAATGGAATATTTCAGTTCAAAGTACGCCTAATTCATGCTTCCAACAGAGAATTAAAAGGCTGAAAAATTATATACAGAAGTTCGCTCTATGTTGCTAAATGTCCTTTAGATAATGATAATCTGGGTAAAATGATTTAACTGATGCAACTCTTGATAAAGATGCTGAAATAGGCATGTTCAGAGCTCAACAACAAAAATCTTAAATGTGTGCTTATTTCAAGAAGCAATGTTTGAGGAAAACTGAAATATGATGGAAAAAAGGATGGAATAGACAAATAACAAAAACAAGGGGGAACTTGATGCTTCTATGATAATCCAAATAATAAATAAGAAGAATAATTCTAGTTACATTAACCATTCAAAAGAAATACTTAAAATGAGGCCCCTAAAAAGATCAGCAAATCCAAAATAATAAAATGAAAGACCATGTCTAGAAGGAGAATTACCTAGAAAGTCAAAACTGTTCATTTACAACATTCTAATAGACCTCTTATGCAACATTTTCAGGATACATGCTAGAGTCTTACCTCCCAAGACCCCGCGTAGCAGAAGGATTTCTACTGGGTGGTGTTGTTATTGTTGATGTTATGCTAGAGTCATACCAAAAGGTTCTTCTATTTTTTATAGTGGCATTTCAAATAGGGGTGAACTTTTATCAAGAACATCTTGTGAGATCTGAAATTTATGCATCTCATGGAGATCAATCTTGCATTATCTATGTCTATGTACATTATATGGCCCTTTAACCAATATCCATTGGAATCTCAGATATAAGTAAGCTATATCTGAGAAGAAATTATTGACTCAAATTCCAGTTCATGGAAAGATAAAAAAAGAATGATGATGAACGACATTAGAAAATTCTGAATCAAGCATAAGCTATATCCACACCTGTAAATCAGAAGATTGAAAACTATTTTTGAAAAATAAGACAGGAAAGGGGAGAAATTTTTACTCATGATTCACAAGAACTCTAATGGTACAGCTTTTTTGTTATGTCACAACCTAAGGCAGTAGACTATCAGAAAAGAAGAGATAATTCATACCTTATGATGTGAATTGATGACAACATCACTTATTAAATCTGTTGCTATACCAGATTTTTCAGGTTCACCAGTCTGCATGAAAATAGCAACTGTCTGAAAACCTGCTACATGTATAGTAACCACACCGTACCTCAGAAAATACAAAAAGTAACAATTTTAATAAGAAGAGAAAAAGTAGTAGCTTATGTTCAGAAAGAGACAAATATGATGAAGAGAAACCTAAATCAACCTGATTCTATTAACATACAATGAAACGGAAAAAAGGAAAAGAGTAATTAGTTAAAAATAAGCAGATGTTTGAAGGTAATAATAATTCAAAAAGAAGCAAAATATCATGATATCCCACAAAATCAAACATGAGAAATTTCCTCATAAAGGTTATGATTCCATCAGATCATGGAAGGACATTTAACCTGAAAATATGAAATATTTCAGTGAAGCACAACACATACACCACAGATGTGAAATGATATCACTTAAAAACAATCTAAATGTTAAACAATTGATTACTTCAATGAATCACATCAGTCAAACTAGCATATGAAGATGATGACTAGTATTAAGCTGCCCTACCATTACCAACTTTGTATAGAAAAATACTAAGGCAATCACAAAGTGACTAGAGAATTAGATGACCCAGCAGCACTTAGGATAAAAGCATGTCAATAACTACACCAAAGTACAAATATCATGTCCACACCCCTAAACAGAATCCTACTCTGAGTTAAGCGTGCCATAGATTTTGAAGGACTATCTTATATCTCCTGAAATGAACAGAAAAGGAATATCTTACTGACAACGCTATATTCAAGATCAACATATCTGGATATTAAGTCCCAGTGTAAGTGAAAAGAATAAGGCTTCAGTCAATTAATTAAAGAAACTCCATCTCACGTAAATGTAAAAAAAGCACGGGATTATCATCCTGTGGAACTCTGAAGCTCAAATAGCTCCCGCCACAATCTTTTCATAAGTGAACTCTTTACTTTCTCTATTTTTCTTGTTCCCTTTCAAGTGAAAATTGCATATTAAAGTGGACAATAGCAATACACTATAGGATCATGTATACCATATACAAAAGAAATGCAGTTGAAGTGAAGAAAAATGTTTAAGAGTAAAAAAGGATTATCATATGAGCCAAAAGAGGAATGATTGGGTAGCATCCGTACACTTTTGAGGAAGTGGTCAACAAGCAATTCCACAAAAACATTAATGTTGATGTCAGCATAGCCACACCAAAGATCAGACAACATATCTTAGAAAATTATACCAAATTTTCGCAGAAATATATCAGAAAACATTTGAAAGTTAATGTAACTACATAAAGAAATCAATGCTCTTCATTTCATTTGCCAAAATATTACTGTTTGAGCAGCCTAGTTCACAGGGCCCAAAACCAATGCCAGAAAAAGGAGCTCCATGCACATCAAACTTGTCAATGAATCTGGATTTCTTCTTATTTAGGAGACAGCTTCATCACCATCCAGTAAACGAGACTTAAGAAACATCCAATATTAACACCCTATTTAAAAGATTCCAACATGACAGTCAGAACGAATCTCAAATAACCAGAAAAGAGCATTCCATATGCAATACAAATTTAGGGATTTACAGGAACAGTACCTATTGCCAAGTTTTGGACATTATAACTATCTGAATTTTATTCCTAATGTACAAATAACTTGAGTACCCAACTATAGCCAATAAAGAAATTGGAAAGTAAAAATTTTAAGCTGCTCCTTCTGCTCTTATAGCATAGAAAAGTACAAGTTCATCCATGTCATGTAGTTTGAAGACAAATGTATAAGGGAACTCCAAATGAGAAAACTCACTAGGTAAATTTCTTCCAATCCTCTTCCAGTTATATGCTTACTTGAAATTTATGATCATAAACAACAACAATAACAAAAACAACTTTGTGGTTTTAATGTTTGAACCAGAAAAACAATACAACTAAACTAAAAAAATAAGGAAGTCACAGTAGCAAGCAGTATATTAAAACCCACATATTCTGCATGATATAGTTTCCCTTCAGAAGTTCCAGCTTTGTGGTTTTAGACCATCTCCCAAACTGAAGGACTCGTGAAGATCAAACTGATGATAAAATCAAGTTACAGGTAAAAATCAATAACTCCACATGACTTGTGAAGCAGATAGTCTACTACATACAATTAATTCACCCTATAATTAAATAATCCTAATGAACTTGGCATCATCAATTAATTAAATTTTCAAAAGAAGATAACAGCAACACAATTACACAACTTTACCCATACATTTCTAATTTATTATTTAATTTCTCAAAAAAAACTTTACCTATACATTTCTAAAACCCAAGACACCATTCCATCAACAATATATAAATGTTTAACCTTGCAAAGCAAATCAAAGAAATGGAGATGATCAATATCATCCAAGAGTATAACCGGGGCAACACTTTCCATAAGTTTTGTTGCATTGTGTGCTTTATAAAGCAGAAAGTGGATTATCTATAAGAAAAAAATTATTTCTAAGAAAATTGCTTTTTCTACTGTGTTCGTGAGAGGAATACACACAATTTGACCATTTTCAATCACCTTTCAGAACCACATTTTAACATCAGTGACAAAAATTAGCTACTTACCTACAAGAAACCTAATCTTCTAGCCTTAAATTTACTCACTCGATATACAAAGGGAAAACAAATACAAATTCAGCATTGATAAAAATTTCAAACCATTCCTACCTATTAGCTCCAGAAGCACACCATATATCATCCATAGGGTGTAAAGTACAATTGATAAGAGTTATAGAAATACGTTTGGGTTGTAGTTTCGAGTAGTGTGTATGTGAAGCCAGAGGTCATTTTTGGAAAAGGTTTTCATTTATTAGATGATAATAATCAATAGTAAATAATCTTTTATAAAAAAAGTCCTAAATTATGTCCAATTGGTTAATATATGTGGCATCCATATTATCCCTGAAAATCATATTCATGTAATCAATAACAAAATCTACTCACAGTCGACTAATTTAAAGAATGCCCAGTTATACTTTGCTACCATGAGCATGATTATTTTAAAATCACTGGTGATCTTGACTTTTGATTCACATTTATGTGTAGTCATTGCCAACATTGTAAAAGACATGCCAAGAAATACATTGGTTGAGTGGGATACAGAAGCATATTACACATGCACATTCACTTATCGGATTTCAGGATACACCAAGTGACAAATTATGAATACTAAAGCATCTATTCTTAAGAATGAAAATCACTGAAGCACTAAAACTGAATCAGGTTACGCCTACAGAAGTAAGATTACAAATTGGAAATTACAGAAGTGCTACATACATCAACGGAAAAAAGAAAGGGAAAAGTTGTCGACAAGATGAAATCAAACTACGTAGCTGAAATATGTTAAAAGTAAAGAGTACCAAAACATTTCCACACAATGACAATTTGAAAACCAATCAGATAGCCCAAATATGGATAAGAACAATATAAGTGCATAAAGGAAGAATGCTATATGGTTAACTATTCTTACTGCCACATCAACAAAGTCTTTGGGACGTCTAATCCTGACAATGGAACCTGAGAAGTAATTGCCATCAAAGGAAAGGGCAGCTGAAGCATCCTCAGGTGTTAGAAATTCCACAAGAGCTTGTCTCTTTTCCTTGTTTATCTGCAGATACCATTTTGTACGATATCAAATCGCTGGATGCAAACAATGCAATCAGAAAGAAGAACAAATTTCAATAAAAACTCACAATGCAGCTAATACATGGTTGGGTTCCTTGAATGTGATTAACATGAGAGGAAGTCAAAAAATTATTAAGACATCTCATCACAGCTTTCTCAGAGGATGAAGCGGGTACATTTTCAACATAAAGCCTCCTCATAGGACGTGTAGCTTGCGTGAGTTGAACTGTGTCAAAGGTAATTTTACTGGTTGAAAATGTATTAGGTGAAACCCAGGAAAGAGGCTTCTCCAAGGTAGAAGTGACAGGAACAACACTTACTATTTCACCTATATTTGAGGGCATAATCTGGTTTGAGGATAGGAAATTAGAAGGAACTGAAGCAGAAACTGTACTATCATTTGATTCTGGTGCTATATCCCATTTTGCACTTCTCTTCTCAGGAGATCGTCTAATTGGAGGAGGTGTGTTAGCAGCAGCCTCACTTCTTCTCTTCCTTGGTGAATAGCCACCAAGCCCACTTGTGGAGCCACCATACCTCCTATAGTGGCTACTTGACCCATTGTACATCTCTTTGCTCTTGTCTATATCAGAATGTTGTTGGCCAGACCTGCCTTTATGAGAATATGAAGACATACGTCCATGTTTTTTACCTTGATAGGATCCACGTTTGTGCAATCTTGGTGAGAGCGACATATTCCTTCTATTCCTCTCCTCACAGTCAGGACTTCTGGACCATCTTTTTCTGGGCCGTAGTAGTTCGTAATGAGATTTGGACAATAGCTTCATTTCTTTTCTTTCTGAAGCTTCTAGATCATGCCCTTTCCCAATATCAAGTTTCTTTGCAGCATCCCTGTCTCTAATATTCTCATTAAGACCACTATGGTGTTTTGGCCTGTTTACTCTATCTATTTTTCCTTTATTTCCCTCTAAATGACTCTCCCTTCCTTTTAAATCCCTTGAATGCTTCATTCTAGCGTCATTTTCAAGATTGATACCTGGCCACTCATCACCTTTTCTCCTACCATGAAATATTTTATCAGCTTTACTTTTATCTACTCTGTGCAGATCCCTGTCCTTGCCCCTCAATTTAGTTTCTGAACTTCTAATTTCCCTATCCTTGCCTTTAGCGACATAGTCATCATTTGCAGAAGAATACATTTCTTTCTTTTGGAAATTTGACTTCAAATTTTCCTCAGATGAGTGCTTTTGGACTGCATGATAAGACACCTTACCATGTCCATTACCATATTCAGATTCCCGGTGATCAGAAACTGAAACTTCATTAACAGCATCATTTCCTGCGAGTTCTTCAAAGCCTCCCTCCTTTTCACAATTAAGCGACATCTTGTTTTTCCTTCTAGACATAATCTCATCAAAGCTGCAAGGTCTAATTCGTGCAGCAGTTCCTTCATCATAGCGATCTTGGCAAACCACACTTTTGAGTTTATACTTATCCCTATGATGACTAGATCTGCTCATTTGTTTAAAAATTTCCACAAATGTCAATCCTGTAGGGCAATTAAGACATGGATTTGAACATGTACCTCCTAATGACGAGTACAATTCTGTATATCACAGCAGAAAAATTACTGTTAGTTTGTATGCATTTTGAAAACAATAATAAAGCCACAAGTCAAGCAAACTTAGTCACCAAGCCAGGATCAGAAAAAATACAAGAACAGGATTCACCAACAATATCTTAGTAGAACCTAAGACACGATAATACATTGCCACTTCTGCAAATTTATGTAAACTGTACATTTATTAATTCAGTTTTAAATTTCTGGAAATTTTAGGATAAAACCTGCTCTAATTTGATACGTTCAAGGAATCTCCAATCACGACCAATATCGAATTCCAGTAATTTTTCCAAAAAGAATGACAATTTAATTCATGTTGAATCAAGAAATCCACTAATTATTTTCAAGTAACAAGATACTCCTAGACCTAGCCAAACTCAACTATCCTTCCAAATTCTCCTAGAAAGTAGGCCGATCCATATGATTTAGAAAATTAGGAATTACTTGATACAACACGCTACAAACCAACCTGAACAAATTTACAAGTTTTCATAATCCAACGGAGAAACCTGAATTAAGAAAAGAAAGAAGAAAGAAAGTTAAAAATCTTCCCCATTTTCCCACGCCTTTCCTCAAAAACATAGATAAGCCAGTATTCACTACAACTATGCTTCAAAACACTGGAAGGAGAAGAGAAACAACAATCGAGATACATGATCATAAGCATGCAGTACAGTGCAAGTATATGGGAGCTTGTACCTCAGAAAAGAAGAATGTAGAGACGCTGGATTGGGTGGAGAAGAAGAGTTACTACTATTTTGTAGCGAAATCTTTCGGCATATTATACGATGTGCCCTAATTCATCTTTACACTTACTAAATTAGAAGCTGGGCCACTTTTGCCGATTAAATTTGACATATGGATATTCTCCCCATTTTATCCTTTGATAATTTGAATCTATCCGAAGGTTCAGGTTTATTGGGTAAATTGATACAAAATTTTATTACATACAACATACTAGTTTAAATTATCATCTACGGTTTAAATATTTATCTTTACACCTTCATTTCTATTGTTATATTAAAAGTTAAGTCATTACATAAAAATTTTGTATTTACATATCTCATATAATGATTTAAGATATTTTGTATTAAATTATATTAAAATTCTTAGGTACATCCTCAATTAATAAATTATTAACAATAACTTTAACGAGACTCAAATATTTATTATCAATATGCTTTTTGTTATGCAGATAAAATAAGAACTGAGATAAAGATTGAATGCAAAGAGCATATGAAATCCTTGGAAAGATTGAATTCTTCATTATAAATGATTTACAGTATGAAGTCAAGATGAGATTATTTAAAGACTTAAAGCAATCAACTAAAAGTAGAGATAGTATTTTTGGCATGGTTAAAGTTAATTGGTAAAATTTGAATCGACTAAAAATTGGACCAAGCTTGAATTTAGGAGTCGATTTGAAGCCTTTTTTTTTTTTTGGAATTTGAAAGGCTTAATTACCCTAAGCCTACTCCTTTAAAGTGATGTTATTTTGGTTTAATTGTCCGAAAATAGCATTATTTTGGTTTAAATTGTCTAAAATGATATCATTTTGGTCTATAAATTTAAAAAACTCAAGACTAAAATAACATTATTTTGGTCAATTACACAACAATATCATCTTAGGACAGTTCAAGTGGGCTTTAGCCACTTATTGATGGTTCGGTCTGTCCAGACTAATTGTCATCCCTAACTGAAAGAGAAAAAAAAATGAAGTCTAAGCTGGACTTAAGGTACTCAACTACTTATGATGAGAATCAAGCATCCACTCGCATTACACGAGCTTCTACACTGAGGAGGTATGAAAAGTGGCTTGGATAGTTTATAAAAGGTTCAAGTCAAGTTTCAAACGAAAGGAGCAATTCTTAGAAAAATTCGTTATATAATGTTACAAATGCTGGACTAAAAAGTAAACTAGCATCATTCTTTTGTTGGGTTTGCAGACTAAAAATTCTAGAAGCAAATTGGCTTCAAGGTTTAACTTGTAAATGGCGTTGAGCTCATCTTTGTTTCACATATTGATGGAGATCAAGCATCCCAAGTGGCTTCAAATAAGGCAGAAGAAATGGGATGTCTTGAAGAGCTTAGAAAATAAGGAGAAACACTTGAACAAGCTTAACAAAGTGTTAATATGACAAAAGATCCATTGGAGAATCTTAGAGGACCAATGTCACGATTGCAGGCTAAACATGCTAAAGAAGCTCTCAATAACCTAATGGTGTATGTAAGAGAAGAAGCTAAAACACTTGGAGACATGTCAACTAAGTTCATAATAATGATTCAAGGGTTCGAGCAAAGTGTTAGACTTATTAAAGAGGGCTAACTATACTGTGTAGCTAGAAACAACTTGTTAATTACAATGAGGCTATTTTGAGCATCTTTGGGTCATATGGTATAATCTATTTAGGTTGACTTAAATTAAGCTTTGGACATCTTAATTAAGTTGTTTAGAAATTAACTAATTGGGTTCTGGACTTAGATAAGGCCACTTAACTATTTAGTTTGTTTTGGGCCTAAATAGCCTGTTTTAAGTTTGTTTGTTAGGAGTCTATTATTTGGGCCGAAATCCACATTTTATTCTTATGAGATTCGATCTAGGTAATTAGTTTTAGTATATAAACACTCTAAAACTCGTTTGTAAAGAGATTTGATTGATTTCCAAATTCAATAAACATATTGAGTGTTCTTTGCATTCCTATAGAGAAATCCTTTCTAGTGCTCTTTAAAGACTATATTTTCATTCAAGTAAGAGTTTGTGAAGGTCAAAACCCATTCCTTATCACCTCTAATCCATTTCTAATTCTGCGGGTTTGGCAGAAATACCTTCTTGAGTCGATAATCTTGATTCACATAGAACGCTTATTGGATGCTAAATCTAAGATTTGTGCTTTATTCGATTTGAGGTGAAGAACATATCATGCATTAGGAGTTCCAAAAGGAAATCGATGCTAGTGTTGTCCAGGACAACAGTCAGATATATGTTTTTAATTAGTTAGGATTTTGTTTTTTTTAGATTTTCTTTCTTTTACAACTTTAGTTTTATGGTCTTATGCCTATGTAAGGCTTTCTTTTGATTGTAATTGTCAAATTGTCATTATTATTATTTAATCAAAACCTTTGGAGAGGGTTTTTCAATCTTTTTAGAGTACTTTTGTTTTAGGTTCTCTATAACTTTAATCTTATCTGGCTTGCTAATGGGGATAAAAACTTATGATGCTATTACTCCAAGTTCTTTCTTTTCTAGAGTGTGGCAATTCATTTCCTTATGCTTTATATGTTTGTGTTTGATTTCACGAGTTAGAACTAATTTCCATATAATGGTCCTTAATCTTATCGTAAAGATATTGAATCTCATTAGTCCTATTGATGAGGGTATATTAATTCAGGACAGGTAAATATGCTTCAGGTGTTCTGTGTGACAAGAGGATACTACTCAAGCTTAAAGGAAAATTCTACCGTTTAGCGATTCGACCGGCCATGCTATATGGTGCAAAGTGTTGGCCCATTAAATAAGTACATCGTCATAAGCTAATGGTAGCAGAGATGAAGATGCTACGTTAGATATGCAACCTTACGAAAAAAGATAAGGTAAGGAATGTGCTGACAAGGGACCGAGTAAAAGTTGCTCCTATTGCTGACAAATTATCTGATTATATAAATAATTCAGTTTTTTTAAAATTGTTTTTAGACTTGGATTGTAGGTCCAATTAAATGGTAAATTGTTATAGGAAAGGCAATCAAGTAGTACGACAGTCTCAGAAGATATTTTTAAGAATTGACAATGACAATCCAACTGCGGAGACTGAAGAGAACGACTGCCTCCGTCAAATCATACAAAGTGTCAATCACTGTACATTATGATAATACACATATAGGTGAGTTCGGTTGCAGCAGACTGGCAGATGTAAGTGGTTCTAGAAGTCCAACTCCATTACAAAAAGAATAAACGATGAATATTAATTATAAGTAATATTTTTTTTAATTTTTATAAAAAAATTATTTTCATAATTTAAAGGGTCTTCTAATTATAAATAAATAATTTTACCAATTGTTATAAGATTCACACTAAATACATATAAAACACTACATTTAAATTATATTTGGAAGTAACATTTTATAATTTTGTTATATATACACTATCAATCCATTTAATGAAAATTAGTATAACTGATACACCTGGCATATCTCTAAGATGGGCTTGTTTTATACGGTTTGGGCTAGTAATTTTAGGCCTACTATTACAAGACTCTTCTAATAATTCTAAGAAGTAATAAGATTTAATTAATCAAATGAGGAAATCAAATCTTAATAAAAATTAATTAATCTTTTTATTTGAAATAGATTAAAATTCTAATTAGATTGTTGATCAAAATTATTTGTAGAAGAAGATCGCTCTAAACTCAATATAATTTGAAATTTCTTGTTATATTCTAGCATCCTTTTTTTTATTATAATAATTATTTTGGTATGTTTGTAGACCTTGAATGCAATTTAACAAGTCTATCTCCAGTTCACGACAACATCAATAACTTTTAATGTACTTTTAAATAGACATTAAATTAAATTATTAGTTTATCAATATTACTAATAAGTGTGTGTGACATTACAATAATAATTCTAGAAATAAAAAAAAACATTACTTTGTAATGTTGTCTCATAGGATTTTATTTATCTACTTTTTATAAGTTTGCTACATTCGAATTATCATACATAAAAATACGTTTGATGCATTAAATATTTAAATATAAACATAAAGAATATTAACCTTAATTTGGAACAAGATTGCATTTACATATGTTATAAATTCATAAAAGTAATTCATAATTTAAACTAATGTTTTTTTTTTATTTTATTGATTTGTAACCTATAAATAATTTAGTGCATGAACTATAATCATTTGTGACATAAACTATCATAATGCGAGAATTAATGATTTAGTGCATTCATTATGATGATTAGTGACATAGATATGTTTTAATATGTGTCAATACCACCAATATGAAACATATGAAAAAGGCCAATAAATAACTATATACAAAATGTTTAAGACAATCGATTTATAAATAACTATTACTTGATTTCTTTTAAATATATATAGAGTATGACAAAAATATTGAGTACTCCTACTAAATTATAGAGAATTTCTAGAAATTGGAGGGGTTACACGAGAATTCCAATACAGACGATGAATTGCAGAAGAAAGAGGATTAACTCGAGATGACTAAAATAGTTTCAGATATATACAAAAATGGAACTGTGAATATAAGTTGCATTAGTTGCGAGTAGTTTGTTTTTCTATATTCAACTCAAAATCTGTTATTTATCACTTAAAAATGTTTAAATCGAAAATTGTTATTACTTAAATAAGAGGCTGTTTGCAATCTATTTTATGACATATTTAATTTAATAAGCATCACAGATTGATTAATATAAAATAAATCACTTTACATGAAGTACCAAAACAATAAAACTAAGAGTTAAATTTATAATAAATTAAGTTTACCTTACATGAAAAGCCACAACAAATTTAAGATAATGTGCATTTTCCTTTATGAAACCAACATTATTTTATCAAATTCATAGATTTGTTTATTGTTTATTGTTTTTTATTTTATTATAAGAATTTCTTAATTTATGCAAATCAAAACTTTAATTTTACACAATTTATTATGCCCAATAATCTTAGAACTTAATGATTTTCACAAGACAATAATTGAATAGAAACATATCTGAATCCATGATAATTTTCTTGAAGATCAAGGAATTTTGAAGAAACTAGATTTCTCTCTCTTAACCTCTTTAGGTTTGACGCACATTTCTTGTTGGATAGAAAACCGTTGATTCACGATAGAGAGAGGACTTGTTTTTTAGATATCGTTCATTAATACACATGTACCATCAACATGTATAAAAATATTTGTCTTATTGACCAATAGGATTTCAGTATATAATTATCATTAAGTTAAAGTTCTCATTAGGATAATTATCAAGTCATAATTATCACTAAGTTATTTTTAAATGAATAGATATGATAAAATATATGTAAAGCACATGGGCCACTAATTGAAATATCTAACATTCTCTCACTTGACCCGTGTGTCATTATTCAACTTTATAGTTTAAAATAAAACATAAAGCATATAATATTAGCTAAATCATTCCTTATATTGGTCACATCATAAATCATTATTGAGCAAAAATTAACAAGGATCATAGCGGTTGTATGTCATTAACTCGACATAGTCCCTTCTATGCATCACAATATTGATTTTATACTTAATATGACTTGTCACGAGAGATAACGTAATGGTACAACAATAATCTCTTCGTCAGAGACTGATCTTGTCAATATTCACATAATCCATTCAAGTATGCATACTAATAATAAGTAACAGGAAGCATAATTAAATCAGAAAAAACGAGTAAATGAGTTCAGAGTGTCAAAATATAAAGAGCATAAAGCTTTATCCTAATCTCAATAATGCCCATTCTTTCAATATGTTCATTAAATGTCTTTGGTGACAATCCTTTCGTTAACATATATGCAATCATAAGTTTGGTGCAAATGTGCTCAATTGACACTCTTCGTTTTTGAACTTCTTCTTTAACGACAAAATACTTCACTTCCATATATTTAGCACCTTTTAAATACTTGTCCTTTTTCGAAAAGAAGATTGCTGCAAAATTATGGTAATAAATTTTCAGAGGCTTGGCAATACTGTTGACAATTCCAAACCCTGAAATAAAATTCCGCATCCATAAACCATGAATGGTGGCCTTAAAGCATGCAATAAACTCAATTTCTATAGTGGATGCAGCAATGACAGATTGTTTCACACTTATCCATGAGATTGCTCCTCCTACTAGAATGAATAAATAGTCAAATATGGATTTTCTTATATCAACACATCCAACATAATCTGAATCTGAATAACCAATCACCTTAAGGTGATTAGATCTCTTATAAGTGAGCATATGATCATTTGCTCCTTGCAAGTACCTTAGTACTTTCTTTGCAACTTTCCAATGATCCAATCCAGGATTACTTTGATACATGTCCAGCATTCTGATAGCAAAACTAATGTCTAGCCTAATACAGGTCTGAGCATACATTAAGCTCCCAATAACATATGCATAAAGAATCTTTTTTCATTTCTAAGTGTTCCAACTCATTCTTTGGGCATTGCATAAGGCTAAATTTATTTCATTTCTAAATTGGAACAACACTTGCAGAGCAACTTTTCCATCTTGAATTTCTTCAAAACTTTATTAATGTATGTTTTCGGAGACAATCTCAACATTCCTTATGATTTGTCACGAAATATTTCAATTCCTATCACATAGGATGCCTCATCCATATCTTTCATTTCGAAGTTCATAGAGAGAAATTTCTTGGTCTCATGTAATAAGCCAAGATCATTTGTAGCCAATAAGACGTCATCCACATACATGATCAAAAATTTAAACTTGCTCCTACTAACCTTTATATATATGCAGCGATCAACAGTGTTTTCTTTAAATCCAAAGGAAGTGATGGTATCATTGAATTTAAGATACCATTATCGAGAAGCTTGTTTAAGTTTATATATTGACTTCTTAAGTTTACACACCATGTGTTCCTTTCCTTTAACTGGGAAACCCTCAGGTTGATCCATATAAACCTCTTCCCCTAAATTCTCATTTAGAA
>JANIMX020000525.1:420120-430262 GCA_024582655.2 Erythroxylum kunthianum
ACAACAATCCAAACAATAAAAATCTCAAAATAAATTCACATAAATTTTAAATACCAGTGATGTCATTGAAGATATCATTATCTTCTTCATCTTCTGAAGCTAATAATTCTTCACCTCCTTTGTCTTCCTCTTCTTCTTCAGCTTCTTTTATAACTTCATCTTCATTAATATTTTTCACTTCTTTTTCCTTTCCTTTTTGAGTTCTTTTATCGAAGTTAAAATCTGTAGGTAAAAATTAGGTAGTTAATTATGTGATTTTATTCTTAAAAAAATTATTATTGCACAATTATTGTGTATCGAATGTATCGATGTATAGGTGTATCGATCGATACGTTTTAGTTTATCGATCGATACAGGATAATTTCTTATACAGTTTAACGATACGTATCAAAATTATTTTATTGCGATACGTATCGTAAGATACGTATCGCGTATCGTACAATACTAATAACCATGTGCGTAATACATTTCCAATGGTCAATTTTCAAAATCTGTTAGAAATTTGATGCACTGAATATGCACTTAAATGGATTGGTTGGGCCCTCCAGATATTCTCTTACACAACCAAAATATGATTTACAAAATTATCAATAAAAAATCAACAAAGGGCATCTTACTACAGATCCAGCAAATTCTGTTCTTTATATATTCAGACATGAGAAGAATGTGGATTACAACTGCAAAGACAACTTACTAAATGCCAATACATCACAAAGAGAAAAAGGAAACGTAAAACGTCATAGTAAGCCTTATCCAAAGTACAAAAAGCAGATAAACTATACATATTTGGTAAAGCCCCTGGAAGAAAATGATGCATTGCAACATGAACAAGGACAACAATTTAAAGATTCTGAATCAGCATCAGGATTCATTAATCTTATTGTTGCCTTAGCCTTGAAACCATATGCTCTGTCTTCTGCAATTTGAAATTAGAGAAACAAGGAAAGAGATTTAATTATGCACACAAAAGCTTTGAATAACCTTCTCTACCATTGTGCCATAAGGCATGATATTAATATTGATATGATATATTCAGATGAACTTAGAAACATCTTGCGTAAATACAATAGACTTCCACATTGGTTACAGCCTTCTGCAAATCGGCTGTATAATTAGTGAAGAAGAAAGCCCTCATGGCAGAACTATCTAGTTATCATATTTACACCTTCAAAGAATATCCTTAACTATCTCTAAAATCCATCCTTTGAAAAATGAGAAGTGTCAAACTACTCTATGCAACATCATGCGAGCTTCTAGAGATTGGTTGGGAAACTAATCTATTTATCCCATACTTGGCCGGATATTGCCTTCTCAGTTGGTGTTAGTCAATTCATGCACGCATCTTATGATGAACACCTTGAGGTTGTCTACCGAATTTTGAGCTATTTGAAATATACTCCGGGAAAAAGTCTATTTTTCAAAAAGACTAATCAAAGGAGTGTTGAGGTATTTAATGATTTAGATTGGGCAGGTTCAGTGACTGACAGGAGATCTACTTCAGGGTATTGTGCCTTTGTGTGGAGGAACTTGGTTACTTGGGGAAGTAAGAAGCAAAGTGTTGTTGCCAAAAGTAGCGCAGAGGCTGAGTTTAGAGCAATGACTCAAGGGATCTGTGAGGTGTTGTGGATATACAGAATCATCGTAGAGCTTGAGAAGATTGTGAAGCTTCCTCTGAAGTTGTATTGCGACAGCAAGGCTGCAATAACTATTGCTCACAATCCTGTCCAACACGATAGGACAAAGCACAATGAGATTGATCGACACTTCATCAAGGAGAAACTTGAAGTTGGGACTATTTGCTAGCGATTTGTGCCCTCTAGTCAACAAACAACTGACATCTTAACTAAGGGACTTGCAAGACCTAACTTTGAACATTTGAAAAGCAAGTTGGGCATGATTGACATCTATGCACCAACTTGAGGGGGAGTGTAGGAAAGTTAGAAAATCTGATTCCACAGAATCAGGAAATTAGAATAGGATATTTCTATTTTTAGTTATTTCCTTGTTTTTCCTCTCAGTTACTATTTCTGCTCCTTAATTCTAGGAACCTTGCCTTGTGCCCTATTCTATTTAAATACTGATGTAATTTATATTACAATATACAATAAAAATGAGAGTTTTCTTCTCTCTATTTTTTCTTTCAATATCAATCACTTGTTACGAGATAGGAACACAAAGAAGAAAGATTAGTCCACTTTCAAGTTTCTACTTGATAAAATACTTATCAATTTCAATATGCTTAGTCCAAGTCGGAAATAGCCTCTCCACTAGTTAGGGTAAGGCTGCGTACTTGAACTCCCCAAACTCTGCGTCTCAGCGGGACTTCTATTGGGATATTGTTGTTGTTATTGTTGTTGTAATATGATTAGTCCAATCATGATGAATCGGATTATGAGCAATTGAAATGATACATTAGTTAATAAACTCTCGTAGGAAGTCATACAAGAAACTTTAACTCTTCTAGTAATTTTTTAAGCACATAGGTTCACAAATGTCATGTGCAAAGGATCTAAATTTTGCTTCAACTTTAGTTCTTGCCACAATATTTTGCATCTTGCTTCTCCAAGAAACTCGATTTCCTTTAAAAAAAGTGCAATATCCAAGTGTTGTTTGCTTATCTATCACACTATCAGCCTAGTTAGCATTAGTATAGACTTCCACCTAAAAGTGATGACATTTTTTAAACATCAACCCCTTTCCAAGAGTTCATTTTAAATACTTGAGTATTTTATAGGCACCTTCAAAATGTTCACGTCCTGGGTATGCATGAACTGACTTATCATGCTTATAAGTATGGATGGATGTATATAGCCTCCTAGTACCAAGATCCGGTGGCAAGACTTGCTCTCAAATTTTTTAAGAACCAGGTTCTAATACACCTTCAAGTCTAGTTGTGTTGCTTGTTTGGGAGGCCCTAAAGACATTCATGTACGAATGAACCTAAGGTAGTATTTTGTTCATCTTTGCAACCTTTTGTCATTGTAATTGAAATTGATATAAACAAGAAAATTTGACATATTGTTGTGGAATGTACAAGTATTCCACTTTAAATATGTATAGCTACATAAGACATCTAAACTAGAAAATTATAACTAGGAAATTACAGCTATAAATTTTCCTAAACTCCTTCATTAAAGCAGAAAATTCCTATATTAAGCCTAGAATAAATTTAGAATAATGTAAAAAGAATACTTTCCTAGAATAAATCCAAAATATATCCTAATCTGACATGTACAAATGTGATTATTCTTCCTTTTGGTTAACCAACATATCCACTATATAGAATATACCTTGTTCCTTTTGGTCCTTTTTGTTAAATGTCCTTTGCACTTTTCCTTTTTTAGCTAATGGTATATCTTCTAATACCAAATTTGTTTCTTTTCCTCTTTAGGTAACTCTCATTGGCAAAATCCAGCTTGCTCGAGGCCTCTCTGACAGCCAAACTTCTAGTTATATCTCCCTCAACACTCTATTCATTGTGCCAACCATCCATGATCAATCTAATATAACCCTTATTGATTCTACTTCCTCTCAACTTACTTCTTCCATCTTCATCTTGTACCTCCCAGCCTCATCATCCCTAAATCTGCTCTATTCTAGGTGTTGCTAATTTTCCCCCCTCATCTCAGTGTAAGGCCCTTCTTTCAACCCCAAAAAAGTCTCCCTTGCTTCAAGCATTCTGCCAATTTCTAAGCCAACTCTAGGCTCGATCTCCCCTCTTCCTACTTCAAGCATTAAGACTTTGTTGGTTCCCTTGGGAACTCTGAAATAGCTCCTAGTTCCCTCTCAAAATCTCATATCTTATTTGCTCCAAAAACCCAACAGTAAACATGCAATCTTGGAAACTAGTAAGTGATTCCTCTGTGTCACACAAACTAAGGTACATATGTCTAGCATAGAGAAATGGCTCACATATTGTCTCTCCACCTATATAAATTTTACAAGAGGGTGTCAAAAAATGGTCTTCATCCTTGATGGGGTCTTTTTATGGAGAAAGGACCAGGTCTCCCTTAAGTTCAGTGTTGGGCCATATCATCCTAAAAAAAGCTAGGATTAAAAAGTACTTTGATCAATGAAGATGAAATGTTTATCTCCAGAATCTATAGTGAATCAAGTGTAGATCAATGAAGATAAAATGTATGCAGTAAACCTCTAGCGCTTAAAAAATGGATGTCAGGCTTAGAAATGGCTAAAACCAGGACATAAAACATATCTCTTTAGGTGAACTTTCATAATATTCTCTTGGAATATCAGTCTAGATGGATTAAGTCACTTAGCTAGCTCCCTGTTTAGACCGACCTACTTAAATGAGCTAATAGCTACCTTAAATAGAATTGGATATGCAAGGATATGTGTGGAAGTCTCTATGGATGATGAACATTGAATCTAAATTTTGGACACAACAGGACATGGATCCCAAACACCAAAATGTATTAACTCAAAAGAACAACTAGCAAATTTAGTAATTTGAAGGAGTGAAGACAGGCAATAATGTTGGCAAACTGATAAGACTCACAATCTAAGCAAGATCCATTATAAAATTGAGGACATAACTTCTTTAATAGAGGTAAAGAGAGACGTCCTAAACAACAATGAGCTTCAAAGGGAGTTAAAATATTTGAACAAGCAATGGGTTTTTGCACCAAACTATCTAGAATGTAGAGACCTTTTGATTCAAGTCCTTTACTAATAATCTTCTTCATCTATATTCATAAATTTTACAGAGTATTGATACATATTTATACTAGCTAATGAACAACTAATTACAAAATAATATCCCTATAATCAAAGCTATAATCAATCTTTCAGATATACCAATAGTTTAGATATTAAATCTTATCTTATCTCATATAATCTAATTTGTAACAGTAGTTAATCAGATAAACTCATTCATTGTCATGTTACACTATTGAGTTGTATGACTACCATAGACATAACAGTAGTCTATGCTGCCAATCTAGAATCTTAAAGGAAGCAACTTTGGAAAGACTTGGCAGCTTAACAAGTTGAGAGTACATCCATGACTTATTATAGGGAACTTCAATTCTACTTTATCATCTCAAGAAGTAAAGCAACTAAGGATTAGCATGAAGCATAGCAATGTGGATTTCATGAACTACTTGAGCCAAATGGGGGAAACAGACCTCAAGTTCAAAGTAAGTTTATTCACTTGGAGCAACAATCAAAGTGGGAAATGGTTTATTAACAAGAAACTAAATAGAGCATTGGTGAATTCCAATTGGCTCTTTAGCTTTTCAAACAACTATGCACATTTTAACAATCTCCTTAGATTATTAACCCATAGAAATTCATCTAAACAACATCTCAAGGAAAAGGAATGTTCTTTACAATTTTAACAACTACCTGGTCATTATCCAGGCTCTGACAAAGTAGTGAAAAGAGGACTGAATACACCCGCCACTGGATTTAAAGCTTTCAAACGCATGAAAAGGTTTAATGCACTTTAGGAGAAATTGATGCATGCACTGTTTTTTTTATTATAAAAAAACTAGCATTTGGATAGCTCAACCAAAGACCAATACATCTTGCACTCGTAAACATATCTTTTCATTAAAAGATCTAGTTCATAAGGAGTTAAAAGCATCATTGTAAATTGCAAGGACATTTGGATTTGGTTTGACAATTGGTATGAGCTTAAACCTCTTTACTTATTACATAGTTATAATTCCTTGAGATCATGCATACCTAATCAGAATAAAGTGGCAACAATTAAAGATGGGGTGAACTAGAGCTGGCATCACCATACCTCTAGAGTATGATCAGAAATAATTTGAGATTACCAATTCAAAATACCAATAAAGAGAAAGAGCACTGCCTGATCTGGCTTAAACATAAGTGCAAAGTATCCACTATCCACTCTTGTACATAAATTTTTGTTGCACTTGAACCAAAAGTACCTTGGCACAAGCAAGTGTGGCAAGAAAGCAATATTCCTAGAACCTCTTTCATTTTTTGGTTGGCAGTGTTAAAAGAGGTTAAGAACAAAAAGTAAGAAGGAGTTATACCTTAGGCTCCCTATGCAACAGAGATGGAGAACCCTTATATCATTTATTCTTTAAATACTCATTCTCTACAAACTTATGGGACAAGATACTAGGCCTCTTTGATCTACATTGAGACAAACACTCTTGGAGTAGAATAGTTGATTGGATTGTAGGATACAATGATCTTATTATTTTCAAAATGTTCTTCAATTGTGTTATGCCATATGGAATGAGAGAAACCATAGAATATTTAGAGAAATCAAACACGTTGAGCAATTATTTTGTCAAAGAGCCTATGCTTGGATCCAAGAGGCAATCCTATTGAGGGTAAAAGATATGAATATCAATCAGCTCATAACACACATTGGAATTTGATCTAGTGCTTAGGAGACAAGGCACTTATAGTCTAAAGGAAACACCCCAAGCTAGCTGCTCTCGCTCAATACAAAAACAACAAGAGCAGATATTAATCTTTCAGTCATTATACTGCAATGGTTTTTAGTCATCAATTGTATGAATTCGCTTAAGTGATTAGTGGATTCACCTTAGTCTGCTTGTACTTTAATCATGTACCATAACTCAGGCTGAAACTCTCTTGTATCTTCCTTTTGAAATTAGTAATATGTTGCCTTCAATTTTCCAAAAAAAAAAATTATCCACTAGAAAACAATAAAAGCATGCCAAAAGCCTAAATTCATGCTTAATTACACAGCAACAAACGAAACTGACCTGCTCTGAATAAGGCAAGTACTTGCCATCGAATGTCACAACAACACGATCTTTCCCATCCACACCTTTCACTTTATCAACAGAGCAGTAGAAGTCTATGGCTGACATGCTGTGAAAAGTGCACGCATAAATTAAGTTAACCTTCAGCTAGTTTTATCTATTTGAAAACACTTCATATGATAAGAGATCCTAGCTATATATGTGCCCCAAAAATAATTAAAATAATATGAGTATAAAGTGAGAGATTCTAAAACAATGATATAGCATATAAAAAGTTGAAAAATCAACATGTTAGAGCATGCATAGTTTGGATTCTCATCAATCACGTAAAATAAAAAAGGTTGCAGAAGATGAGAAGAAAGTCTTTTGACATCAAGGGAGCAAAAAAATTATGATCTCCATTTGTTAAGCTTAGGATAACGGTCCAGAATAAACCAAACAAATCGAATTAATAGAACTGCATTTTCTGGTTATTGTAGAATAGTTAGTTGTTCGAAACGAAATTTTGCAAGAGCTGCATTAATGCAAAAGAAGTGAGACATAATGCATAATTTTACTGGTAGTGGATTTAAATTAGCTAGCATAAGATTTGGAAGTTTTCCAGGTGGAATGGAAACTTAGTTACAATATTAAATCGCAATGAAATACCAAAGTTCAAAACAACTTAATCACAACCATACCTCTTTTACTATTAATCATCCAAATCAAGAGACTGCACATAACCGACCATCTAAACCAACTTTAAATTTTAAATGCAACCCTATAAATGTTAATTTGCAAGTGATATTATTGTAGAAGCTGTACAATCAAGAGTTGAAGTACACACTGACACAACTACACACTCCTTCACGTTAAGCCACCCAGTGATAAAGACACTGATCTGAATGAAGATCAAATACTAAATACGCAAGCTGCCAAACAATCAATGTGTTTATGTGTTACAACAACAACAACAAAATCACGCTTCTGCGTAGGTCTAGGGAGGTCCAGTAATACACAGTCTTACCCTAACTAATAGAATGTGTTTATGTGTTAGAGAATCATATAGTAGGCAAGATTCACAACATCCTTAACATTAGAAAAAGAGAAAATGATAAAACTTAAAAAAAAAAGGGGAAACATACGCACATGCCATCCCCAAACTCCTCATTGATAATCTCCTTGATGCTTTCACCAAAATGCATAACAGCTTCATTTAACCTTAAAAGACTCAACAATCAAGTCAGTAACAACATAAACAACCACCACCACTGTTAATCATGTCTAGCACAAACTCATTTTGTGAATAAATGGCCAAGACTGAAGAAGAGCCACCTGTAAACTGTGGGTTCCTGGATCAAGTTGGGTTCATAGGACCTCATTAATGGTCTCATCATGTAATAAACGAGTTCCTCAGACAACTCCGGCAAGGCAGCACGTAGCTTGGGAGCAGTCTCAGGCTTAAGCTGAGCCTGTCGTCTGAGAAGTTGGGCAACGTAGACGTTGGTGAGACCAGTCTCTTCCGCTATCTGAGAGTATGTCTTGCCGGAGTTGCGTTTCACAGCTAGCAAGCGGTTGCATATTGTGGTTTTAGCCTCTTCCATTTCCCTACGTTTTCTACTCTCAAAACTCCAAGTTTATGTGTAAATTGGGGGAGGATAAGAAGACAGTAAAGCCTCGCTTGGTATACCTTATTCAACTTTATATCGAAATAAATAGTTCGTACACTTGTATTATTTAATTATCTTACTATTTAATATGAATTGAATTTTTAATATATATTTTTTATCTGAATAACTAATACAACTTACACACTTCGATTTAACTAATACACGCTTAATTATATAACTACAAAAAAAATATTCACATAAGAATTCAGATTATTTTGAATTGTACATTATTTGGTACTCTTTTATTAGCGTATTTGAGTATATTGAAATTTTTATGAGATATTAAAATTATTATAATGAGCTAGTTTATTTAAACTTATCTTATAGATTTAAAAAAAATAAATGAAAAAAATTCTTGTCATATGAATCTTAAAAAAAAATTCATGTCATTTAAATTTAAATTTTACTGAATTTATCAAAGAATTTTTTTTATTATAAAAATAGTTCGATATGATATTATCTTAAACAACATCAAATACAGTATAACTTAGTTAGACTGTTTATCCGAAATAGCACTAGATACTTTATAATATTATAAATAAACAGTAAATATTCTCTAAAATAGATTAATACTATTTGATAAAAATTAATCAATACAATTTGACATACTAAACTAGTCCTAAATAAACTTTAGTTTGTGTTTAGAAAGGAGGCTTATGTTACTTTATCCAAGTTTCCGTCTCTTTGTTTTCTGGAAAAGGTCGCCCCAAAAGATTTGGGCCAATAATACATACCTTGTTAATGCTTCTGTAGTATAAACAACATGACCCATTTATACAATGTGCTACACTGCAATTAGATCTCAGCTGTCATCAAAAAGTTGGAAACTTAAAAAACAATTACATATATTGTAAAAGGAACATTTTGAAATTTTATTACAAAATTAAATTAGACCCTAATAATTTTACTGAAATTCAATTTAAATTCAAACCTTAAAAAGAACTATGGCACATTACAAACATTTAATTTACACTTTAACTCAATATTTATGTCATTTTTATGTAAAAAAATCTTCTCTAATATTTTTTTTGTTGCTCCCTTCGTTACCTAGCTGGTGAGGCCTACAAAATTTAAAAAAAAATATTTTTCAGACCAAACTAAAAGCCCCACTCACTATATTAAAGTAACGAATAAACAAATTAATGATAGAGAAAAAAAATATCTAGAAGTTGATAAAAAGAATCAAACATGACTATTGGTAAAGAAAATTGAGTCGTCCAGTTCTTCCACCTCCACACATAAGCACGACCAACCTCACTCCTCATCAGACAGTTTCTTTGATTTCGATCGTTTCAATTTCATTGTTATCGTCACTTGGTTAAAGTTACATTTTTCATTTTTTATGGCTTTTGTGCTTCTTTGTCTAGTAGCAAGTTTATGTTAAAAATTGGATATATAGGCATAATTTGACCGTTATATAAGATCTCGTCCACGGTGATTGGAGATCTATCAGCTTATCTAAAAACAACCACAAACTGGAAGTCTTCATCTTCCTCCTCCGCCTCCTCCTCCTCATTATCACCATCATTCTGGCGATTGATCACCTCCACATGTTCCACCAAAAAATGTCTAAGTTATGGTTCAATAAGAAAACATTATGCTCAACGACATCCCGACTGCCTTCACCAACAAACTTGTGAACAACTCTCGCAGCAGTGTCAGATATGTTCTTAAAACAATAGGAGTTAATATTAAAAGAGGTCGTTGAGTGGATGATCAGTGGACGATCACGTTGGTTTATATCATATACTCAATCGTT
>JANIMX020000525.1:538507-550067 GCA_024582655.2 Erythroxylum kunthianum
AAGGAGGTTGAGATTTGAAATCGGCTATGAGCAGTACCATTAGAGCAGATGGCTGGATAGCTCATGAAGCTTGTAACGATTTTTTTTCATGAATTCTTCAACTCCATTTATTTCTGAAGTGTTTCCTTGTCCTACAGTTTCTAAAAGGTAATCTCTCTTGTCTATTGCGTGGATTATTTAGAGAAGAAAATTGACTGGTTACAATCCAAACTGGAACCACTATTAAAGGGTTAGTATATGAGTGCTTGCTCTTTTGTTGAGTTTTGTCTTAAACTTTTCCTGGTATGAATGTCAGTCTCTTGTTCTTGCAAACTGTGGTAAGTTTGATCAGTTCTCCTTTAAAGTTTCTTGAAGTAGACATTATATTGACAAATTTTTAACAGCTTTCATTATGTCCACACTGATAGAAATGAGTGCAGTTGTTAAACAATGGGGTACTCGAGGATACTTCAATGTGTGGTTCATTACCATGTGATTGAGTCATTTTTCCCTCTACGTGTTTATAGGTGATTGATAAAGATATTGCGATTAGTAAGTGCCCATAATTATGAAAAGTTTTTATTGCAGAGCTATGATACCCATACAAAAGGCTTGTGTTGTACGATCCTAGTGGTGTGATTGCTAGGTTTACCTTCTAGGACAAATTTGTACCAGCTAACACTCCTTTTTATTTTGGAAGTGGATGAACTTTGTAGAAGAATCAATTCATGCTGTTCAAAGGTTGGCAGTGCTTAAATGTAATATTTAGTGCTATTGTTTAGTGACCACACCTTAATTTATTGTTAGAAGGATATTATGTATTAGGTACTCATTCCAAATTATGCTTGGCTTCCAGACCACTACATCTCTGGTCAAGCTTCTAGAAAGCTTCTGCTGGATTCTGTTGGTTTCAAATGTGTAGTTAGAGGATGCTTTTGTTGGTTGTGAGGAGTAAATTAATATGTCCTAGCATAAATGAACCTAATTTATAAGAACTAAGAAACATATATACTCTTTGCACAATTTAATTCTTGTCAGGAAAAGAATTTCTTATTGTTTAATGGTTGACTCAGACTGATCAAATTAATGATCATTGATACTCTGCCCATTTCTCTCCCTTGTGTTCATATTGCTGTTCACTGCTTCCTAGACAATAATGTGATGCAACTATTTTATTCCTTTGCAGATCACTACCTTCTTTTTGACTTTCCTGGTCAGGTGGAATTGTTTTTCCTTCATTCCAACGCAAAAAATGTTATTATGAAGCTTATTAAGAAGTTGAACCTTAGGGTACGTACTTTCCTTTTATGCTCTGTGTGGACCCTGAATACTTTGAATCATGTTTTTACTTCTATCGCTCCTACTAACAATATCAGTTGCTTGTTTCCTGCAGTTGACTGCAGTGCATTTAGTTGATGCCCATTTGTGCAGTGATCCTGGGAAATATATTAGTGCGTTGCTTCTCTCTTTGTCAACAATGCTTCATTTAGAACTCCCACATGTCAATGTTTTATCTAAGATTGATCTTATTGAGAGCTATGGAAGGCTAGGTGTGTTTCTCTTTTCCTTCCTTGCATAGTCTAACTGCTAGATGAAAGTTAAAATCGTTTTAAATGTGACTTCAAGTCAACTAATGTTTGCTATTATTATATTGCAGAATTCAACCTTGATTTCTACACAGATGTGCTAGACCTATCATATTTGCAGAACCATCTAGACCAGGATCCTCGTGCTGCAAAGTACAGGTCTTCATTTTCTTTTATTATGCATGTGGAGTTTTACTCATGTTATTTGTTAGGTTGAGTGTATCTGGGAGAGTTGAATGGCAAACCACTTTGGTAATGTCCTGTTTTGTTTATAATGTTGGACAATGACATAAAACCACTCAAGTAAACCACATTGTAATTCACATGGTAACTCAATCCAGTGCCATCAAATCACTTATTGGTGATTTTAACCATTTTAACTATCATTGCTGCATGTGTGTAAATATATGCTCCAGGTACTCTAGTTCAACCGCCAATATTTTCTTGATATAAGATATTCAAGGAAAATTTATATATACCAATGATAACTTTCTTTTGGCTAATCCTGGAAATAATCAGGGTAACGCTCTGCAATCTTTGAGTTGCAATATGCATTCATTTGCCTTTAACATATATACCAATGATAACTTTCATTTGGCTAATCCTGGAAATAATCAGGCTAACACTCTGCAATCTTTGAGGTGCAATATGCATTCATTTGCCTTAACATGCTCTTAATTGAACTTTTGAAACAGAAAGCTTACGAAAGAGCTCTGCGAGGTGATAGAAAACTATAGCCTTGTCAATTTTACAACCTTAGATATACAGGTATTCTGATCTCCAGATTATTGAACTTTGCATAACATCTTGGTTGATTGCTTATTACATTTCTGTTCATCCAGGATAAAGAGAGTGTAGGGAACCTTGTGAAATTGATAGACAAGAGCAATGGGTACATTTTTGCTGGTATAGAGGCCAGTGCTGTGGAATTTAGCAAGATTGCTGTTCGGCCTGTTGCTTGGGACTATTACAGATATCCTTTTTTTTTCCTAAGACTCGTAAACATTAACTTCACTGTCAAATCTGTCATATTTACCTTTACACCTTGCAACTTGTTTTGGCATCATCTTGTAGCTGCACTTCTTTAGCTATTGTTTCTTCTGAGAAAATATATTTTGCAATATGGTAGTCTGAAATTGCGTTGCGATGGTGCATATGTTCATGTTGCGATTCAAATAAAAGCTTTTCCTTATTGTTTGTAAAAGTTTTGACTTATTTTCTGGATTATTAGATTTATTTGGCAAATAATTTACTCTTGAAGTAAAAATGTTTTTCGGAGAACATGCAGAGTGCGTTTATTGCTTTCGTAATTTACATAATCAATCGTTAATGCATTTGTTGACATTTTCTTAACAAGGCTGTCCACAGTTGCAGCAGTGCAAGAGAAGTACATGAAGGATGACGAAAGTTTAGATGTCAATGATCAATAAGCCTCGTGCCATGAGATTGACATGTGCCTATGATAGAGATACCACCTTGCACGAGTGCTTTATTGTTCACTCTGTGTAAAGGCTGCTATTTTAGTCTTAGCGTTTAATATGGGATATTAAAAGCTGTCTCAAGCTACCTGTTATCAAAATTTGATTGCTGCTTTATGATTTTAGGTTATATATGCAAGTTTTTCTTGGTCTAGTTGTACAAGACACGGAGACATTGCCCAAAGAAATGTCTTGTAACGCTGACGTTGTGGAGTACTGGAGATAAATTAGATTTGTAAACGGCCGATTTACTGTGTTGTCTGAGCTTTGTATTTTTGAACTGCGTTTTCTTAATGTATATATTCATGTTAAATCAGAAAATAGTTGTTCAGATTGAATCGAAATGAGAATATAATAGGCAAATTAAATTAAGAAAACATTGGATGCCATTGATGTGAATGTGTTAAATTATAAGGAAAGCTCTGTTCAAACTATCTCCCGTTAAAGGGCCGTTCTGTTCCTGGTATCTAGGCTATACAGTTCAATTAGATTGCAGTAGAGTGAAGACATCTGCAGAGATTCCAAGATGCTTAATGTCCAAATGGTCCTCTTTATATCTTCATTTTAAATGGAAATGCATTGCTTAGCACCTACTAAATCGTAATTAATGCTTTTCTTTCCAATAATACCAACCCTTCATGCATGTTTGCACCTCCGTATATGCTTAATTATCGGTAGATGACAAACTCGTCGAGTTCGCACATTGATCGTGTCAAAGTATGCCATGTAAAGGATTGTTATTGGCATTCCAAGAAAAAGATAAAGAAAGCTAAGTAACAAGTCCCAAGTCCTACGTATCGTGCAAGGAAAAGTCTGTATATAGTGCATTCTTGGTGTACTGCACAATTAAATCAATTTGTTACCAGATAAAAAAACTTATTTTAGATACAAATTTTCTGTGATGTTACGCACTTGGATTTTCATTCCCAATTATTGATTGAACATTCCACATAATGGAGTGAGGTTAGAGTGCTTTTTGGGCCATAGTTGTTGTTAAATTACTAGTTCCTTCATATATATATATATATATGCGCTAAGCATATAATTTGTAGGGAATGGAGTTAGGTCTGAGGGAGGTTAGTGCTCTGATAGACCCACCAGTAGAAGAAATTGTGTTTAACATCCACCAAATATTTCTTTCTTTCTTGGTCATTTGATATAGTGGGAAAGAGTCTCTTTCAGGATTTTGTAAAGCATCCACTAAAAGAAAGGGGTTAGACTTTGAGTGGTTTTTGGCTCTGCCTTACTAGTCGTAAGACGCTAATGCTTCAATTGTTCCCCACTCAAAGATAAAAGAGTTCCCATAATACAAAACTTTTCTGCTAACCATTTTGTATAAACTGATGAACAAGTAAGTGATAATTATAGTGTTGTGAGCATTTAAAAATTCAAGTGACTTATATACAAGTATTGTTTAATATAATCAAATGAAGACTATTAAGCAAATTAACCAATTGAAAATCTTTTTAAACATAGCCAAGTAAGTGGAAGCCAATAAAACATTTGGTAATGATGAAAGAGAATGAATTTTATCGGCTAAGTGTAAGTATTAAATAGCAATTAGGAGAACTGATTGCTCGAATATATGTAAAAGAAGATTACAATCCAAGGGACTCGGTGAAAGCATGGGCTATCAAGTCCTTGGATTGAATATGTCTCCATCATGCTTGGACAAGTTGACCAATGAGTGAACCCAACCACCTGGGATCAATGTATGATGGGAAATATTAGAGGGCATTTTTTATTTATTTTATCATTGGAAATAAGAAGAAGATAGACGTGTGTCTCTGTGAATATGGAACTCCTCTCATGTCCATAATAGGTTTAAGCAACCAAAAAAGGAAATATTTGCAACCTGCGGGTACTGTATCGTATCGAGAGAATATGATGTTCAACCTTGGCCCTTCCAAAGGACCCGCGCTCATTCCCTCCACCTTGTCCATTGTTCGCATCTTTTTGTGAGAAGGAATATGCCTTATCTTTACCTTTTCTTGTTTCTCAAATTCAAACTTAACCTATCTCTATGACAAGGAATATGCATTTCATTTTTCTTCTTTTGTACCATTCCATGCGATACTGGAGCATTGGCAAGTCTTTTCGCTTACTAAATTTGTACATAATTCCTTAAAGGTGGTGAGATGGTTACCACCAGTGATATCACCATCAATAATCTATAATTCAAAATTACTTAGATGATGTATATTAATCCTATGACACTAAGGATAAGAGCTAAAATTCTTTTAAACAAGTTAATAAACCTATTGATCTAAAATAATTCAATATGCAAATTCTCCAATCTCAATTGATAAAGCAAAAGTAAAAAAAATATAAGAGAGTACGTAAAATGATAGTGAAATTGAAATATTTGATTCCCACATCCACTAATTTGAGATTTAAAAGTATACCGGCATATTGTCCTTCATCGACTCTAAAGTCTACATGCTAGACCCTAATTTTACAAATTTTCCGACTGACATGTCAACCATCAGAAGTTAAATCAATTTGCATGGACCAAAGAGCCAATGGTGGCTAGATCAAGTTCAGAATAATAGAAAGAATGAAAAAATAATCATCAGATAAACCAAAGAGGTAACATGCGGAGATTCACAGCCTTCATCAGGTGAGATATTTTGAACTATGTGTAAACCCCCAAAGCTGCATAATAAATAACAAAATCTAATCAACATATAAACAACGTAACTTCATTTACTTAGATGTGCAGCTATCAGGAAAGAAGTGTAAGAATGGTTAATAGATACTCCTAAAATATTTTATCAATGGAAGGTTCGACCTCATCAATTCTTGATCCACTTTTTGGGAAGAACAAAGCAGTTTCAGCAAACTGTTAGACCACAAAAATTCTTCTAGTCCAGGATTTAAGAGAGATTACAGTAACCCTGAAGAATAAATTCTAATATTGACAAATTCGTAAGGAGCCTGGGTTTGCATTATTAGTTAATTCAGACTGGAGTTCCTATAACAGTAGTTTAGCGATCACTTTACAGAGCCAATATCAGGCAAAAGAGGTATAGTATGGTCCACCATCATTTTTCAGCTGAAGAGCCAGAAACATAACAGAAACAAAAGTAAAAAATTACCTCAACATTTTTCAACTCAAACTCTTCGTTAAGGGCGAGGCACAAGTTTCCAAATGTTTCACAGGGTCCACTACTTCCAGTTAATCTTGTCAAATGGAAAATGAGTAACATCAGTAATTGTGCAGATAATTTTACAAATTCATTCATGTCAGAAAAGAAACTAAGTTAGCAATACACTATAAAATTTGGCTTACAGATCTCCATCCAAGCGTAAAGCGAAGTTGCCACCACCTCCAAATGCTAGCAAGTCATTCATACACATGTAGTAATATCGATTGGCACCTAATCAAGCAGTATTAACTCTCAAGTTTAATTTGCACAGAAGGATTTTATTGCTTCTCAATCACTAATTAGAAGTTCCAAAGTCCTCTGAATTAAATGGTTATCAACTCTCATCCCCAAGTACATGAAGAATATTTTCAACCAAGAACATGATATTTATTCATGAGATGAAGCATCATTGCAACCATGCGAGGTTTCTTCCCATTTTGTACAATAATTACAAAAGCTATTCAATTCATATCAACAAAATACTTAAGTCACTAAGCCAAAAAAGTTGATTTTTTTCAATTCCATGGCTCAGCGAATTGTGCAACAAGTTTATTGAAATTTCATTTATTGCAAAAGAGGTTGATGTTCATATTATTTAACCATAACAAGAACCTGGAATACAAATTCAAGTTGTTTCTCACATTTTTGAGAGAAAATGTTACAGAATGATGATGCTTACCAGTTGGTCTAAATAATCTTGGCTTGCCATATATGGTTGTAAAAACAAATGATTGGTTTGTCCCCTATAATTAAAAAAAAAGAAGAAGATAAGACAATCATCTAAAATTTAAGTAGGTAAAGGAAAGGAAACGAATCAAACACTTTAAAGTACTTTGAAATTGTAAATTCAAATTTACCTGATATCTTCTCTTAGCAGTGGGTATTAGATGACATTCTAGCAGCCCACCAAAAACAGAACCTTTCCTATCTCCAACAATCTACAAGTTGCATGACACTCATAATTTCACCTAATTATGATGTTGACACTCCTGTTCGAAAGAATTACAGAATTCTTGACAAAAAGGCATAGACATACCAGTAAACAAGGGCCAGAGAGGACAGAACTGTTGCGAATAAGTGTGCGGAGTGATATGCCATGCTTCAAAGTACTGCCCTTCATTTGAAAATTTTGCAAATGATTCAAAGAAATAAAGATAGTAGCAGAAAAGCATCAACATCAAGCAAAAAAATACCTATACAATAAAGTCCATTTGCATCCTTTCACGATGTTAGGAAGAGATAACTTTAAAAAGATATACAACTCCTGAGAAATAAAAGCTGATGAATCGGCAACATCAGACAACACCTCCCCTGATGTTTGTTGATTATGTGCTTCATTACGCTCGTAACTATCAATAATCTTTATGGGGGGACCATCCTCATTAGTCTCATCTGTACTAACTATTTGTTTATTCTCGCAAACTAACCCATATTTGTTAGAATCTTCAGAACACTTCCTGAACTCTTCTTCAAATACAGTATCAAATGTGGGATACTTCACCGAGTATTCCTCTTGTTCCTGGAATCGTTTACAGCCCCATCCAGCAGGAAACGACTGAGTTGATCTTAAATCATCTTGGCGCTTGTTTGGTTCGGATTCAAGAGAGCTTAACCAAGGGGAAACAAAGGGTAAAAATGAAGAAAATATTTTGCCTCCTTTAGAGAAATGCCCGACCTACACAATCAATAAGCTCACGTCATAAAACTGGCGCTAAAGGTACGAATAAAACCACAAACGAAACCAATTATGTTCTCTACTGAACGAGTAAAAAGAATAATTTGAGCGGTCAGATAACTGAGAACATTTTTTATTTTTATCTAGCCTCTGTTTCATAGCAAAATAATAGAAACATGAACCACCTCTGTTTCATTTATCCTCAGCTATCAAATAGAACCTCGAGGTTTACTTCTGCTTCCATATTTTTTCTCAGCTACGAAAGACAACTAAGAAAATATAATAGTGGAACCAACACATACAACTCATCGACAAAGAAAACAGACGCTACATATCAACCCAACATCATGATCTTTATAACAATCTAAAACTAGAATACCCTCCCTAAAATCAAGAAATCATAATTCTCTATTCTTCAAAGAAAAAGAAAATGAAAAAGGAAAGTAGCCCATAAAGAGTTCTCGAACCGACACAACTTTGAACCTTTTAAGGACGTGAATTATCCATCGAAAACACATAAATTAACACAATAGCTTAAAGAACAGAACTACATTGTACGAATTCAAGCACCCAGAAAGGACAATACCTGAAATTTATCATGGAGCGAGGAGGGCGCAGAAGAACTCGGCGAATCAGCGATGAGACGAGACAGCTGATTGGAAACCTTCTCTTTCAACGTATACATTATTTTCTATCAGAACTTATGAACCCTATATGATCATATGAATTAGCGAGCGAGAGAGAGAGATATGAGGAGGAATAGAAGAGAAAAAGCTCTTGACTTTATTATTGGATGGAAACGGAGAAGTGTCTGTTTTGAATTTGATCCTGCCAAAACAAAAAGAAAAAGAGTTATAATAATTAATAATTGATAGTATAAAGTGTTTAGGGACTAAAGTCAAACAACCTTTTTTTTTGTTTTTTTCTTTTAGTTTAATGCTTTTCTAAATAACTAAAGACTAGATGAGTATTAATGATGATTATGAATGGACATACCAATAATAATGCACATTGATAAACTAAGTGAGCTTCTAATAAAATCAAATTACAAAAATAGAGCTCACCTATTATGATAAATTCTCTTAATTTTTTATTTTTAATAATTAAAGATGAAAACTTGAGTGATAAAAATGTACACTTTATGAATTAAAAATATATATATATATATATAAGGAATATTTTTTTTAAATTATTCTTATTTTTTAATGTTAAAAAATAAGACAATTGGAGAAACTTAAGATTGACATACATGATTTAATTTTGTGTTATATAATTTAGATTATCTCGAGAGAATACAATTTATATAGTTTAATTGAAGTGTAACATTTATTAAAAAAAAAGCTCTTAAAATATTTAATTGATTTGCATAATTTTTGGGGAAGATTTCCTTTCATCACCTCCACATTTATGATGAGTAAAAGTTTAACTAGACATTAAACATAGTATCCCGATTAGACAAGATAGAAATAGGAAATTTATAAAGTACCAACATCTTATACATATATAATCTTGTCAACCTATCTATCGAGTAACCTAATTTAATAGGTAAGAAATGAGGGAACTTGGTTAATTTTCTAGCGCACAAACTAAATCGTGACCTTTAATTTTTTCTTAGAAATCTTAAAATAAATCCATTGTAATATACTTCCACTTCCATTTAAGAATGCATAAAAGATTGTAATGATGCCGTTGACCTCTGTCCTAATCTACTTTGAGGTTATAATATATGTTACACGCCCCCTATATCCTTTTTCATGATGTTTTAAGAGATATTTTTCTTTAAGTACTTAGACATCTTAATCTTACCTACTTGTATAGAATATCTAGAAGAGTGAGTGTTATAAACTCTCCCTCCTTGATCCAATATTATCACAAGTACAATCTCCCTCCTCAATTAAAGATTATCATAAACACACAACCTCCCACTAATCCCAAGTACTTAACCATTTCCTATCTTTACTCTTGTAGGACATTTTATCTATTCATAATCTTACTAAGCCTCCTTAATTATGGTGACAAAAGTAGGTTATAATCTCAACTACTCATTTGTACCCCTAAACCTTGATTCACCACCTCTAACTTCAATCTTATTAACTCATGATTTGGATTAAAATTGTTATTAATTAAATAGAAATCATGAAGAATTTGTACTTAATTATGCTTCATTTGATGTTTCAGGTATTGGAAGACTTAGAGCAACAAAATGGATCAATTGGAAGAAAGTAGACCCAAATTAGAGCATAATAGAGAAGATACACGACAACTTTGAAGCATTTACGCAAGCCGACGTAACAAAGGTGTTTTTGCGACGTACGTCGCCAGCATTGCACCGACGTAAATACAATATTTCCAAAGATACACCGCCGACGTACAATTAAAGGGAGCCGGTGTATAAGTAATTTTGTTTTTAAGACAGAAGGAGTCAGAGATTAGTCTTCGTCAATAAGTTAGTTGGCATTAGAATTAGTCATTAGTTTAGGTTTAGTATATCTCTCTGTTTTCAGCTACAATATAGTTTATGATTATCTTTCAATGTTCTTCATTCTGCAGTAAATAAGTTTAGCGTTTTTCTTTGAGTATTTTTCCATTCTGCAGTAGATTAGAGACATTAGGGTTTGTTATTTTCATTACTCTGCGTTTTAATTAATTACAAAACCATTTTCTTTTACAATTTCATTAATCTTTCGTTTTATGTTTTAGCCTTTACGTAATCTTTGCATTGTTCTTGTTTTCTTATTCACTGTCTGCATGATTATTTTATAATGCCCAATTTCTGTTTTTATTTTCATTATGATTTCTTTTGTGTTTTCTTTTATTGATTGCATGTTTAATCATATTTTCATGTTTAGTTAATTTTTATATGTGAGATTAGGATGAAACCCTAAATTGCTAATATGATATTTATCGTCATGTTTTTGGAATGACAGATGTGTGGATTAATTTTAGTTGCAATTCCTATAATTTCAATTGTGATTTTAATTGATTAAAATTGTTAGAAACTCTATAGACACGAGAGTGAATATAAGTTTGTAAGGAATTCAAAATTAGATGAATTCCTAGTTAGATATTAAACTTTTTAGCTTTGTAGGTAATTTAAGCACATTTTTATTTTTGTTTTTCTCTTTTTTTTCTTGTCTTTCTCATTCTCGTAAATAATGTACTACGGTTGGCGTAGGGATGCACATGAAGAGCAAGCTCGTTACGATTGGTGTGGTGATACATACGAGGATCAAATCCATATTCAAAATATTCCACCATAACAAAATTCACCTAGGATGGAAGAACTTATGTTGGGTTATGTACAAAAGATGAACACGCTTATTGAAGACCAACAAGTTCGTAACGATTAGTATGGGGACGCGTATGAGGATCGGGATTGCCAAATTGGCAATAGGGATGCTCAACAAGAACAAGCAAATTTTGCTTGGGATATGTCAATTTCACAACATAATTACTTAAACTCAGTGAGTGAACCATCATTGATATGTTCACTCCGGTCAGAAACCACAACAGTCAATATATACAGTTTAAACAGTTCAACAGTCCAATACATCACATCAATCAACAGTAAACAGTTCCAATATCCAGAATTCACAATTCAATTTTTATGCATCGGTGAAGTGCAAATGCATCTATGACTAAATTGCTTTAGCTCTTAGTTGTGACCGAGCCCCATATCAGTTACCCGTGTCC
>JANIMX020000525.1:1562535-1577645 GCA_024582655.2 Erythroxylum kunthianum
AAAAAAGCATTTTAAACTCTAACGTTTATACCAAAATATAACTTGAACCTCAACGTTTGGGAGTGTTAAAGTTGAACCTAACGTTTACAAAATGTTCAATTCAGACCCTACTGGAAAATCTGACGAAGTTAGGCCTACAGTATTTTTTTTTACATAATTCTTGTAAAATTGCATAAGAGTGGGACCCATTTTGACTAAGGTGGATTTTAAAATTTAAAAATGAAGTGGGTTTCACTGTTCTTTTCAGAAGACGACATTGACGACAGAGAAATATCGTGAGGAGGAGGCAGCAATTCAGAAACTTTGGATTATGCCCATGCAGGTTTGAAGTTGCACGTAGATCATTCCGGGGTACCTGGTCATAGAAGATGCAACAATTCAGAAAGTTTGGATTATGCTCATGCAGATGCATGGGCAGCCGCATACTGTGGCGTTGCAGCAGGTGCTGCCTTAGTTGCTGGGCTACATGTGTTAGCGTACTTGAAAAGAGCTCGTAACTGATGCATATGCTATGAATGACCACTTTTACCAACTTAATATCTCCTAAATGAAGGCATTAAAAGGAAACTGGTTTATGGTGCCGATCGACCAATTCTTACGGTTGACGTACTGTTAAAACCACACATATAAAAGGAAGACCATTTTCACTGTGTTGGTTTTGTCTACTCCTCATGCATGACTGCTAATGTCGTGTATTCACTGTCACTGAACCTTGTACATATCCAAGGTCTTGTGTATATATGGAAATAAAAGTTGGCATATGAATTTCGTGTTACTGGTTTGAGCTAATATTCTTTTGCTTGCGACTTTTTCTCTACTGGTTAGAGTTTTATGTGTAGGGGTAAGTGAAACTAAAGCCTTATTTCGTTCAATAGTGCTTTGGATTACATTGATTAAGCAAGTTTTTGGATTGAAACGAAAAGAAAAGGAGAAGCAGGGTCACTTAACCAAGAAAAACAGTAGACGAAAAGCAAATGCCATATGGATTTTTATCATTGATTACCCTTGTTTGCTGTTGCTGTTCTTCAAATTGTGTTTCTGCTTAGCCTTTTGGTAAAAGTTAAAAATGGCTTTCAACTCACTGATCTGTGGTAGTGGTCGTGGTCGGTGCCGATTTTGCCATGTATTAAATCAGAAGGGTTAGTTAAAAGATATTGGAGAAATAAATCTCACTACCCCACAAATGTCACTATCATCATTCTCTCTCTTTATGAAAGCACGCAATAACCAGAAGCTTCTTTTGTTCTCTTATGGCTTGCCAAAACTACTATAGCGAATCCATAAAGAATCTTGACTGATACTTTGGAAGTTATTACAAGAACCCAACATTCTAAAATTCAAAGTTGCGAACTTTGTTGCTTGTTTAATGACTAAACCTAGTTTCAAGTGACCATGAAAAGTTCCAAACTAGATCATCTTCGTTTATGTTCTTCTCGTTGGTTCTTACCCTATCGTGTGTTTCCACCGCCCAACAACCAAACCTAATCAAGACCATTGTGGTTTTGGTATTGGAAAACAGATCTTTTGATCACATGCTTGGATCGATGAAGAAGACAGTGAACCCAACAATCAATAGAGTTACAGGAGAAGAATGCAACGATGTAATGGGTCTCACTCTTATGCAATTTTTAAAAAACTTTCACGTCAAAAAAAAAAAATATCACATGACATTTAATTAATGGAGGCTTAATTTCATCAAATTTTATGTTTAAATAGGGTCTAATTTAAATGTTAAACTGAAATGTTGAGGTTCAAGTTAGATTTTCCTGTAAACGTTAAGAGCCTAACAGATAAACTCCCAACCCAAAACTACCACACCCGAGCAGCTAAGAGAGAGAATAGAAAAAACTAAAAGCAAGAGCGCTTAGACGATACAATGCTCTATGGAGCAATTCTCACAAAGCTCATAATCGAGAAAGAATTGAGCTTTCGATGCAAATTTAAAGACCCAAAATTTCAAAAGCAAAATTTATAAAATTAACTCCTTTAAGCATCTACGGAAGAGAAATATGTAGCATCAACACTTACAAGAAGTGATCCTAAGAGAAAGACCTAAGCTTTCAGAAAAATGAGTAGAAATCCCAACCAAAAAAAGAGATACAAATCGAAACTTTAACCCTAGCAGCCAGTCAGAACAACAAAAATCTCATACCCACTAGTAAAAATACTCGGGCACCAAATGTCAGTAAACACACAAGTTCGCAAACTCAAAATCAACAAATAGGAAAGACAGTAAGAGCAAGTGCGAAGAATGCAGTAGACAAGCTCGAAGGTGAGAGGGATGTTGAGTTTGTTAATTGTACGTTCTGGGTAGATGTTGCACCGTACTATATTGGTTGTGGGGTTGAATAGTGTAAAGTACGAGTCTTTATCAGCAAGGATGGAGCTGGCGCCGGCGGTGGACAACGGTAAAAAACAACACTATAGATGGATCACGAGGATATTGAGGAGGAAGCGGTTCATTCTCTATTAACAGATAATAGAAAAAATCAACGAGAACCTTCTGCATGAAGCTGAAACCACCACCAGTTAGGTAGCAGAAGAGCTCTTTCTATCTTTTTCCAAGATGCTCCTAGCAATAAATCCTATACCCTTATTTGAAATTAGTCTAACAAACTCATGAATTCGAAAATACCAGTTGAGAATTATCTTTGGAAAAAGACCCGAGCAATTTTCAATATTGACGAGGGTTTCTTTTAAGATGCAAGAAGGCTATCAATTTGTTTAGGGAAACAATTGATATAGTGCAATAAAGATTGCTGATAAAGTCAACTAACATACACAAATTATTAGTTGACCAAAGGTCAAAACTATTCCAAAAACCATAGAGATTCCCTAAAATCAAAAGAATACTGCAATAGTAAAAGATAGAAATATTTTTAAACTACCAAATCTAGTATAGCAATTTCTACACATTAATGCTTAATAAATTTATTATGCTTTACACATGCAACTTTTTAAGGCAAAAGACTAATAATCCCATTGGAGAATGAAACATGATAGATAATTACCGAACACTTTATTGAACTCCATGGCACAACAATAACTTATATAATTACACCCATTCATATTTGCACAAAGAAAAATAAGGAAATTACTGATATCACATTAATTAGAAGAGAAAGAGTTACTCAAAAATATATACTGAGGGAGTTTGAATCCCATATAGAGATCAAACTTTTCATAAGATGCATTTTAGTTCATCATTACCAACCAAGAAATAAAACAAGTGCAAAGATGGGTACATTGAGTTAACAGCATTTGAAGGAAAAAAAAAAGAAAAAAAAGAACAGTATATGCTAGTATTACCTACCCAAAAAATGAGACAAATATAACATGATCTTTTTTTTGGTAAAAAGTAACTAAAATATAACAACAAGTTGTATTGATATGGAATTAAAAATTAAAGTCCATAGAAAGCTTACAGGAAATTTATAAAGAGGAAATTGCAAAAAACGAATGAACATATTTTAATTGTAAACTCTTCCCATTTATAAACAGCTTGAAAAGCAATAATAATCGATTATAAATTGACATTCAGGATCAAGTTGACTAAAATATCTATTGAAACAAAATTACAATAAAATAAAAGGGGGTACACTTTACAGGATTGAATGAACAGATTACTAGCAAGTAATACAAATTGTTAGCAGTATTTGCAATTCTGTCTAACTACATATTCTCAGAAAGACAGGAACCATTCATATTCGCACATGCAGGAAAGCATTCAGTCAAGACTCCAGCTAACACATCAAAACGCAGGAAAGAATTTGCAAATAAAGTGAAATCGCATTTGTTTAAATCAAAAGATGAGCTTACCTTTGATAACGACAAACAACGGACTTACAAGGACCAACGAGTGACCAATCAACACGAAAGAGAACCAACGAAGACGAACGAGAACAAGGATCAATGAATGTGAACGAGAACAAGGGCCAACGAAGACGAACGAGAACGACGATCAATGAAGACGGACGAGGATTGTGATTTCCAGACGTGCGAGATCTCCAAACGGACGAAAGTTAGATGGGTTATGGGTAACCAAGTGAGTTATCAGTTATGGTTATCTGAGTTTTGACTATTTTTGTTTTTTATGTATAAGTATGCTTTCATTAATCACTTCAGCCAATCTAACTGTCAAAGTTTTCATTAATTGAACACTCAATTTTAAAAAATAGTTTAAGCACGGGATTAATTTTTTTTAAAAAAATTAGGCACTTTAAAAATGTTATTTCTAATATTTAATAACATTGATTATTCTAAATTATTTTCAAAAACACTTTATAATAAACGAATTTTTTTATTTAGTAAAAGTAATTATTAAGATCGTAAAATATTATTTAACCTAACATTAATAATGAAAAAATTACTAATATTTTTCTAATATTAAAAAGCATGTTTTAAATAATCTTAAATAATAAACAATTTTTATAAAATGAGTAAAACAAATGAAAAATATAATATTGTTAACCTAACTTAACAAGAGAATCTTACAATAAATTTTACATTCTTATTAAATTAGATATTAACTTTCTTAAAACAAATTGAGTGATTATAAATTAGAATAAATGACGCATAAAGACAATATAATTACCTTACAGTACAAAAATTACGTATAATTAATATCCCTCATCTGATCTCGCAAAATAGAAAAATTAGATTTGTTGTATTGTGTTGTATTTTCATATCAGTTTACTAATGTTTCTCTCGTCTTAAAACGACATTGGTTTTTTTTTCCTCAATTAGATAATATTTTGGACTCATTAATACTACATTATCTAATCACATATTTCATCTTACCTCAAAAATAGTAAAACATGGAACAACTGAAGTGTTCAGTTCATCAGGATGCAAACTTTCCCCTTCTTCAAGTAAACAACTCCTTCGATTCTCGTCTTCATTTCTACCGATAGATCAATTGTTAAAAGGTACTAAGTTGGTTGAAAATTCCCTCCATTTAATACAGCTCCCTGTTCTTTCATCTAATTCATTCTCTAAAGATAAAAGTTCTTTGATACCACAGGCGGCAATGTTCCAACATTGTTGTACAGAATACTCACTCTCAAGATGCACAAGAAATCACTAAAAGACTCCACAAAATGTGGCAACAGCAAAAACAAGAAACAAAGCTCCGCCCAAGTACCCCACCTGAATAAAGATACAAGTTAAACTTAAGAAACAGAAACAGGAGTTTTGTCATTAGCAGAAAGAAGTGAAGTTGAGGGTTTGTACCAGTTTCTCAGAGATATAGTTGGCAAGAAATGCTCCTCCTAGAATTGCAATAGATGTTGCAATCAGGTGTCCAGCAATGGCTCCAGTTGCCACACCCCATGGAGACTGCAGAAAAAGAAAAATTAATCAAGTTGATAACTGTGAATATTCAATAGGATTGGCAGCTTTTATTATCCTAGAGAACAACACCTGTGCAGCACCCAGAGCAATTGTGGCAAGCATTGAGCGGTCTCCCCATTCCTAAAACATATCACACCATTACAAAACCTAAGCCTTTGAAAGATATAAGAGATATTGAACTTCTCAATCATTATTCTCAGAAGTTTCCCGTGAAGTTGCGCCAGAAGTTGTAATAAAATTGCTTTTAAAAAATAAAGTGAATAGTACGGGATATTGTCAGAAAGGAAAAAGGAATGCTTACAGCAAAGAATACAAGGCTGAATGACTTCCAGACAATCTCAAATGGATTTGTGAGTCGTTTTGAGACCTGATGGGGAAAAGAAAAAAAAATCTTATGCTATTACCAATTCTTGAATTATCATACAGGGCAAGATCTAGCATGTTTGGAAAACACCAAACATATGCCTTTTTCTATCAAGCAACATTATGGCATGAAATAACTAAAATCCAAGCCCAACAGCTTAAGGTAATGCCTAAAAAGTATACTTTTTCTTTCACAAGCTCCTCAGCTTCAACGAGTTCATCAAGTTCTGGACTGCCCTTCTTATCACTCTTAACCTCTTTTGATGGAAGATCCCATGCGTCTTTTATTGCCTTAAGGCCAAAAAACATTAGAAGAGCTACTGCTGCATATTCTCCAATTGGAAGGGCTGTTCACAGGCCAAGATGACAGAAATATTTAAGTTAAGCACAAAGCAGAATGTAGCTATTACCTAAGTTTCAATCTCAAGATGTAGCAAAGCTTAGTGAATCTCATAGACATGAAATAGAATAGAAGAAATACTAGGAAATGAAAATCTGAAATCATGATGAGTGAACTCAAGTAATTTGAACAAGAACTAACATATGTTGTTATTTATAGCTAGATTAGTTCTTTCGCACGCTTCACAAAGTAGCTGAATAATTACCCAAGGTTTGCATCCTGAGTGGTAAGGTGACAAGAAAGGGTCCCATCCACTAGCTTTCAAACCCTAGGGATGGTTAGGGAATGGGGAAGGGAATAATTGTCCAAAATGGCTCCAAATGTACCAAAGGGAAAAACAAATTGGAGAAACACACACACACACACAGAAAAGAGTATATTTGTAACTGAATTTTGTTATCAGATTTATTCTTCTTTCCCCTACTTTTCTCTAGTCTGTCTTCTCTAATAATTTTGATATTTCATTTGGAAGAATAGTCTTCCCAGTACACAAAAATGGAGTGCAACATAAATTATGAATAAATCAACAAACTAAGAAATGAGACCATATGACATGAATTGTAAGAATTCTATATTGCACATATTTGTAAGAGTACAAGATGTACATATTAATAGCAATACATCCACCTAAATAAGGAAAGTATCCTAGAAATAAAGTTTAATTGTTAACTAGATATGAGCTATTCTAGAAAACTAAATTAAAACCAAATCACCCTAATCACGTGAATCTTGCAACAATCCCCCTCAAGCTGGCTTGAAGATACCTTCCATAGCTAGCTTGCTGACTATAAGTTCAAACTAAATCTTGTGTAGTCCTTTAGTGAGTATATCAACTATTTGATCTATAGTTGGTACATAAGAAACACACATTAACCCACTTTTGATTTTCTCTTTGATAAAATGCTAGTCAACCTTAATGTGTTTCGTTCTATCATGAAAAATTGGTTGTGAGCAATTGAGATGGCAGCCTTGTTACCACATTAGAACTTAATGGGAAGTGTCATTCAGATCTTCAGGTCTTCAAGTAATCATTTTTTTTCATATTATCTCGCAAACTCCGTGAGTAAGAGACATGAACTGTAACTCGGTGCTGCTTTGAGCCATAACATTCTTTTTTTACTTTGCTAACCCAGTCTGCATTTGTATAAATTTCTATTTTTAGGTTGTTACATTTCCAAAACATAAGACCCTTTCCAAGAGTTCCTTTCAGGTATCTCAATATCCTATAAGTTGCATCAAAATGTACTTGTCCAACTGAGTGCCTATATTGGCAACTATACTCACAGTCAAAGCGATATCAAAACAGGTATGAGACAAGTAAATTAATTTCTCCACTAGTCTCTGAAATGTCTCGCTATTGACCACATCTTTAGCTTTAGCAAGATCAAGTTTCAGATTAGCATCAAGAGAAGTTTCAGCAGCTTTATAACTCAGGAGACTTACTTCTATAAGAAGATCAAAAATATATTCCTCTACTTCACAAAGATACCTTCTTTTGATCTAATAAACTCCATTCCAAGGAAATATTTTAATAATCCGAGATACTTAATCTCAAAGACTCGTGCCAATTTCTTTTTCAAGTTTGCTAGTCCTTCAACGTAATCACCTGTCTAGACTAAATCATCCACAAAGACGATTAGGATAGATAACTTACCTTTTATCGATCACTGATAGAAAGCTTGGCTTAGATGATAACCATAACTTTTTACTACTTTTCTAAAGCATTCAAACCATGCTCACGGAGATTATTTAAGACCATACAAGAATTTTTTAAATTTGCAGGCTTTAAACAATACAACACAACAAACCCAATTTTTACGCTTTGCGAGAATCGGGTGAAGGACATCAATTATACGCAGCATTTCCCTTGTATTTTTTACAAAACATCTTCTCAAATCCTAGAAGCAGGCTCATAAACACATCTTATAAATCTCCATTAAGAATAGCATTTTTGACATGCATCTAGTGTAGGGGCCAGTTGAAATTAACAGTTAAGGATACTAATACCCGAATTGAGTTAATTTTGACAATTGGAGCAAAAATTTCTTGATAATCAATCTCTTAAGTTCAGATTAAATCCTTGGCAGTGAGTCTTACTTTGAACCTCTCTACACTTCCATTTGCCTTACACTTCAATGTCAATACCCATTTACACCCAACTGTTTTCTAATCTTTGGGTAAATCAACAACTTCCCATGTTCCAATTCTCCTCAGAGCATTCATCTCTTCTCTCACCGCTAACTTCCAGTCAAGATTATTGAGTGCTTCCTCATGTTTCTTGACATAAATAGATTGGATGGTTTTTATGAGAAGGCATTATGCTTTTTTGAGAGTCTACCATAGGAAAGATAGCAAGATATAGAATGAGAAGTATAAGAGCATTTTCCTTTTTGATTGCAATAGGAATATCAAAATTAGTTGGCTTAATATTAGGTATAGAAGTAGGGATAGTATCACTACTTTGTTTTATTAGGAGAAAAAGGAGTATCGAGAATACCTAGAGTAGTTTCATAATCAATCCTCAAGGCAAGCGATTAAGCCTGTTCCAAAGGAATAGTGCCCTTCTTGCCCTTTGGATGATCCTTCCTCCTTGAATAAGTGAGAAGTGGCCTTTCATTTTCCATGGGAACCATTGGTAGTATTTTTCTCTATCTCAAACATTTGGAAGTGTTTGATAAAATGGATGTGAATTCATTTGTCTCCTGAGTATTGGTCATTTCTTCTTTATCCAAAGGTTCTTTGGGAGATATGGGACTAGTAACTGAATAAATAGGTGATGTAAGACAAATAAAAGAAGTACTAACTAGTACTTAAGACTCACAAAATTAGTAAATATGGCTGATATTAGGCTACTAAAATATCAAAATTTAGGTCTAGATTTCAACTTGGAATGCTATTTGGTATAGCTGAATTTTTTAGGTAGGTTTGCTGAAAATTTAGTATAGGATTTTAGAGTTTAATATGGCTAGAAATTGGATTTGATATGGCTAAAATTTAAGGTTTTGGTAGCTGGAACTTTAGGTTAGAATTTTTAGAATTCAGTGAGGAACACAAACAATAGAGGATAAGAAACTAAGAATCACTCTTAAGGTCTAAGAACCACTCTTAGAAGAAAGTATCACACCTTCTAGTTGAAAACTCAAAGATTTCAGCTTGGAATGTTGAAATTAAGACTCACAAAATTAAGAAATATGGTTGATATTAGGTTGTTAGAATATCAAGTTTCAGGTCTAGATTTCAGCTTGGAATGTTGAAATTTCAGAATTGGTATAACTGAGCTTTTATGATTTGTTTGTTGGGAATTTGGGGTAGGATTTTAGGATTTCATATGATTGGAATTTCTATTTGATATGGCTAGAATTTAGGATTTTGGTTACTAAAACTTTAGGTTAAAATTACTGGAATTTAGTGAGAAACACAAACAATGGAGAGTAGAAAACTAAGAATCACTCCTAGAGTCTAAGAATCACTCCTAGGAGAAAGAATCACACTTTTTAGTTAAAAACTCTAAGTTTGTAGAAAAGATTTCAAGATATCTTCTTATTGAAGGGCTGAGTACACATATTTATAGAAAAGTTCTTAAAATCCTTATTCTAGTAGGAAAATGATACGAAGTCAACGGACCAGAACCAGAAGTGGACTACACCGCTCCATGTGACACCATTTCAAAAGATCTTTGAAAGATTCACTCACGGTAGATTCAAGAAGCAGTCAACAATTAAGTAGAAAGATAATTGCTAATTATCTGAGTAGGATATTATTATGCACTAGTTTTATTGTCTAGATTGGATTCAAGATTGTTTAGATAAGTTAGGAAATTGTTTAGATAAGTTGGGATAGTGTTCTACACTAGCGTTTCTCCTTAAAAGTAGGAATTATGGTTAATTGGTTGTATATTTAAAGACTGAATTATCAATAAGAAGAGAACAGTTGATTTACTTCAAAATACTTGTGAGATCAGTGAGCTCTCTCCATAACTGAGCTCTCATACGTAATCTGTCAAAATAGGAAGAGGAAGGAAAAACCCCGATAGATCTTCTTCTCAATTAGAATTAAAAGAAGATCCAGTACTTCAACGTCCCATTACTCGGTCCAGGGCAAAGTCACATAACAGAAAATGTTCCTATCAAATTTAAATCATATTCTAATAAAAATTATATAAGTTTAAGTCCTAAATAACTTGGGCATCATATATAAGACTAGAATAACATAATTATTTTACTACTACTTCCTATCTAATAAGATCCTAATATAATCGAAATTTTAGTCCACGTTATCTTTGCTATTAACTCAATTACTATCCTCCATCCCACTAAATTAAGGCTTGTAATGGACTAATTTTTCTTCTTTTATTTCTTCTATAGACTTTAAGCTCTTTTTCTTCTATAAGAGCTCAAAGTTCACTACTCGATCGCGTATGAGGCTGCTGTTGGAATAATCTAAGTACACTACTTTGATTTAGTTTGGGATTCCAATCTTGCACCATCCTATTCATTCCTACTTTGGCTAGCTGCATCACAAAGACTTGGTAAAAGAGACAGAATCAAGTTCACAATCAACTACATGGATTGTGTATTATGTGGTCAATCTCAAGATAGTCATATGCATTTATTCTTTAAGTGCTCCTTCTCTCAAGTGTTGTCAAATAGATTGTTGGGGATATTCAATCTTTATTATAGAAACATGGAATGGCCAAGAATAATTGAGTGGGTTTCAAATCTCAGAATGAAGAACAAGGCTGATAGGAAGTTATTTAAAATTGGCTTTCGAATGTTGGCTCACCATATATGGAGGGAAAGAAATAGCATAATGTTTGGTGAAGGCACGTTGGATACCATAGGCAACTTAAACAAACTCTTGATCTAACTTCGACTGGCTGCTTTGGCAAATGGATGTGAACCAAAGCTATCTCCTATGCTACACCTCAAGCTCTCCTTAGGAAGTTGAGAATATGACCATTAGCTTTAGCTTGGACTTCTATGTTGTTGCTAAAACAATGCAAGGGATAACTGATTGAATTAGAGATACTAGCTTCAATGCACTTGTATTAGTACACTTATGCATTTACCTCTAATGGTACTTCTGAGGATGTATTTGATGTACACTTTTGTGCATAGTTAATGAAATTTCCTTAATTACTTTTCAAAAAAAATATGCAGTTCTCACAATATAGTTTAGAACAATCCAAGTGTTTAAATAAACTAGGAATTAGTTCTTTTTTATACAAAAAACTAGAATGCCCTGGTTTATAGTGCCAAAGCATGACTTGATCCTTAACTGCAGTTGGACTGATACTAATGAAGCCTTAAAACTTCTTTATTATTGGAATCCTCGTCCTTAAAATAATAGAGGTCATCTATCAATTTACAACTGCCACTCGTCTTCCCCGAGCATAGTTCTTGAAAAACACAGAGGGATTCAAAAAAAGTAACACAATTATTAGAGTCCCCGGATAATTTACTATCGACAGATTATAAGTTTAGGACATTTTTTAAAGAGAGCTTGCGAGAGATCTATCAAACATTTTCCAGCTATACGAGAATAAGAACTATCTACTATACAAATTTTATTTTGACGAGAACATGGGTAATAAGTGTAGAATAAACTAAATGTTCTTGTCATTTGATCAGAGGCTCCCAAATACATAATCCAAGGAGTAGAGTAATTAGGTAAATGACAAGATAGTACTTTGAAATACTACTTGCTTGAGTAATGGAAGCATTAATACTCAATAAAACTAAGTTGGATTTCAACAGCTTTAAGAGTTGATCAAAATGCTCCTTGTTGAAGGAAATCGAGTTTGCCTCATATGCAATAGGGCAATTGAACTGGCGTTCATGAGAGCCCTTCAAGTTAACTAGTTTTCCATGAAGCTTAAACCAGGTATCATGCATATGACAAGGCTTATTACAATAATCACCCTAGACATGAGATTTGTCATCAAGTTTCTTGATAGTGTTTCAACCAGCATTCACATCGGTAACCAAGGCTGAGTTTTCAATAGACATACTAAGGCTCTTTCTGCTGAGCATGACAAGACGATGACTCTCCTCACGACAAACCTTAGATAAGACTTCTCCAACTAATGGAAGGGATTGTTGGCCAATAATCCTACCTCTAACTTCATCAAACTCCACATTTAGGCCAATAAGAAATTTAAAAATATAGTTATCCTCCATGGTTTCCTTATAATAGTAACAATCCAAGGATTTCCACTCATAATCATTGAAAAAATTCAAATCTTGCCAAAGAAGTTTCAAAGATTTAAAATACTTGGTGATGCTAACCTCATCTTGACAGGTTTCACCAAGCTTCTAGGTTAACTCATATACTTGAGATTTATGTTCCAAGTTCCATTTGGTTGATATTGTTCCGAAGCTCCTTGGCCGTGTGATAGCACTAGTTGGAGCTTATGTCCTCTATTGAGTTCCCCAACCACGTCATCACCATTGAGTTCTTCGCGTCCCATATTGGATAAGTTGGATCACCCTTTTTAAGCTCTTGTCGTCAAGTAGCCAATTTTGCCCTTACCATAGATATACATCCATATAGATTGGCAAATAATTCTCTCCATTCAATTTGATAGTAGTGATCTAGATGGAGTGGGAGTCCGAGATTGAAGCCTGAGTAGTAGCAACTAATGTAAGCAAGCTTGTAGGAGTGTTTATAGGTTGTTCAAGAGCGCTAGTTGTCTTAGAAATGTCATACATGATAGAAAGACAGAATAAGTAAAGGAAGATGAATTGATTCAGGTAAGAGGCTAGTGTTTAGGTTTTTCTACAGGCTTATTGGTGACTAAGGTGACCAAGAATAAATTTCTTCTTTGACACCATATGAATGTGAATTGTAAAAATTCTATATTGTATATATATTTGTAAGAGTACAAGGTGAACAGATTTATAACTATACAACCACCTAAAAAAGGAAAAACCTGAAAAATAAAGGTTAGTTGACAATACATGAGTTATTCTAAGAAACTAAATTATAACCAAATCACGTGAATCTTGCAACAGACCAACCTTGGGGCATTCTAAACATATGCTCCATAAAAGCAAAAAAGGTCAGGGCATTACTTCATAAACACACATCAAATTGAGATATATGAAAGATATATACAAAAATACAACCACAAGCATAAGAAAAGGGGGTTGAAAAAGTGAAGGGTAGACTGATAATAGATCTTGTTGAGAAAAAAGGCAACAAAGTAAATGTTGCAAGAATTTCCTCATATTTTGACCCATAAATTTGTTGAATTGCATAACTATATAATGCTTTTTTAGTAGTTTTGTTGGCAATGTATAGTAGCACTAGAATTTACAGCATGTACTTTTATCCATTGTTTCTACTTTAGAGTAAAGAATGCAAGCATAAAGGGAGGCTTAGAAACTTACTTGTATGAAACTGAGCTGGCACAGAATGGAATATTTGCCCAATTACAACAGACAAGATTGTCATCAATGATAAAGCACCCATTGATCCTAGAAGAACCTATTCAGGTATCACAATAGACCAAGTACAACTTTAGCTTTACAATCATCATTCTACAATTGTCCAAAAAATATCCCCATCAAATTATAAAAAATCGTAGGATCTTGAAATGTAAGAAATACTACAAATATCATTCAAGAAATACAAACACAAACCAAATATTAAATAAGAAAATATGATATATGATAAAGCTAACAGTATAAGAAGATTTGATAACTCAAACTAAAAATTTATATCTTATAAGCTTACAAAATTTTTTTTTGGAAACAATGATTAGTATGTAGATAGTTACACTTTTTGTTTGCATGAGGTAGCATAATTACTTGCAATTTTAGACCCTTGATTCATTCTATGCTTAATGTAAACTGTAATGTGAACGAGATTTCTCAATTTAAGATGATTAAACCAGGATGTAACAAATGTTATCATCAATCATCCCCTTTAAATTAGAAGGGAAGTAGCACTTACAAAATTAATGAAAAACTAAAGATGTAGTGACAATATTGACACAAAATGGAAGGAAAAATGAACTATCTTCTCACAATTGATTTAGAATTACATGATTATATACATCTTAATGTAGGATGAAAAATAGGAATCAATCTCCTAGGATTCCACACTCTCATAGGAAAAGAAAATAGTCTCCTAGGAATCTTAGGATCCCCAATCTTTAGAATACCAAAATATTGACTTTCCTAAATACTCCCTCTCAAGCTAAGGAATAGATGTCTTCTATTCCCATCCTAAAAGTAATATCATGACAACTTGAATTGTTCAACCCCTTTATTAGAACATTAGCTAGCTGGCTTCCTAATCGAACATATGGCATATATACAAGCCCTTCCTCCAATTTCTTTTTGATGAAATGTCTATCAATCTCAATGTGCTTTGTCTTATCATATTGAGTAGAGTTATGAGCAATATTGATGGCTGATTTGCTTTCACAATAGAGCTTCATATGACCTTCCCACTTAATTTTCAAGTCATCTATAACAACTTGCACAAGCCTTAAGCAATTGCTCTTTTTGTTGATGATCTAGCCACAAAATTTTGTTTCTTACTCCTCCAATTCACCAAATTGCATCCAAGAAAAGTACAGTAACTTGCGATTAATCTTTGGTTTACTATAGATCCTGCAAAGTCTATGATGTAAGACAAATAGAAGAATTATTAACTAGTAGCTAAAAGTCACAAAATAAGGAAATATGGTTGATATTAGGCTGCTGAAATATCAAGTTTCAAGGTTGAATTTAGCTAAGAATGCTGAAATTTCAGATTTTGTAGAGCTGGAATTTTAAGGTTTGATTACTGGAAATTTAGGTTTAAGATTTCAGGGTTTAATATGCTGGAAGTTAGGACTTGAGATGGCTAGAATGTAGGTTGGAATTTAGTGAGGAACACAAACAATGGATAGCAGGAAACTAGAAATCACTCCTAGGGTCTAAAAATCACTCTTAGAAGAAAGCATCACACCTTTTAGTTGAAAACTCAAGTTTGTAATAAAAAA
>JANIMX020000525.1:1683276-1695711 GCA_024582655.2 Erythroxylum kunthianum
GATATTAATCGTACGCCGCCGGCGTACTTAAAACTAACGCCGACCCTCAGGAGATACGCCGCCGGCGTATTAGTTGATTTTTCTTATTTACGACTGCTGTACGCCGTCGGCGTACATATGTACACTGCTGGCGTACAACTTGTACAACGCCGGTGTACTTAACAAAAAGCTCAAAATTTTTATATTTTCTTCCGAATTTCCTAGCCATTCTCATACCAAAACCATGTAAATCCTATTAAGGTATATTTTGGGTCATTACAATTACTACTCGCATTATTATCAGTATTAATTTTCTTCTTCTCCATCTTCTTTTCCTTCTTCTTCTCAGTATTATTTTTATTACTATTTTGTTTATCGTTCTCTCTTTCTCTCTCTCAGTATCTTTTTTTATGTGAGTTATTTAGAAACAGTCTCTCTACTAGTTAGGAGTAAGGTTATGTACTACTGAACCTCCTCAGATCTTACGTATTAGCGAGATTTTTATTGAATGTTACTGTTGTTGTTAAATTAAATATTATGGGGATGGTTATAGCATTCAGCATGGTCTCCAACACCTTTTTGGTACGAGTGTTGGCAAAGTTTACGAGGGCTAGTTTCACTTTTATGAATTTTTGCATCATCCTTTGTAGCTTTCCACTGTCTGGTTCGAGCATGTTTGAACTAGTTCCAGGAAGCCATCTTGATGAGTGAGTCCATTAAAGAACCTAAAAGGCATTCCTTGCATCTTTGAACAGGTAAAGTGTTGTATGTGAAAATAAGAGTGAAGTTTTACATATGCTACAAATATAATTGGTAAGATTCTCTTTTTAAGTTTATTTTGGATCCCACCAGAAAAAAGAGAACGTTTCAAGGCTAGTATTATTAGTTCTCAGACCACACCAATCACCACAATCAACCACCGCCACGTTGGTATTACCATCACACATCTTTTGTGGGTCCATTGTCTTGCTACCTTTCCACTATCATGCCGTCCGCTTTCTGAACACCGGTTTTCCACAAACAAATGCAATTGAAAAGCTAATGTAGAAGAAAAATTAAGAATACCAAAAATCAAAAATCAATTCTAAATCTCATGGAAACTTATTATATGAAATGGAATAAAACTTGCCGACATATTTGAGTAGATCATCTTCTACTTTTTTGTTTAACGTGTGATTTGGATGAATCACAAAGGTAAGTAATTGTAGTTTCAATACAAAATTTCTCAATTATAGGCAGCAGTGAATGGAAGATGGATTTGATTTAAAGTGCATGAAGAATTATAGTTAAAAGATAATAACAAATAATTCAAATCTAAAACTTCCAAAACCAAATACGTCGCAATCAAAAAAGTCCAAAACTTTGTATACAGACAAAAGGTATTCAACTTTTATGCCTTATAAAAAGTTCAAGAACAGTCACCTACATATTCAATCACCACTCTTTTTGCAAGCACTAACAAAGAGAAAGAAACTCAAGCCAGCCAAAGCCCACTCCTGGAGAGAGATCTCTGCAGTTGTTGAAAGATAAGATATATACATGACATGTGGAGAGATGGTTGAAATGAGTGCATGCCTTGTCGGCCATCAGAGCTTCAGCGAAGAGCTTGGACCTTTTCTTCTTGCCTTTTCGATTCGTTCTTAAAGTTTTTTATTTTTTTTTCACTGTTTTTGTATCAATATCTCGATAGAAACCAGAAAAAGGTTCTCTTTTTGTTGTTGTTTCATTTCACGTTTAGTGGTTTGTGCGCTTTATTTTTGTATACAAGCAAGGGGATATCTTTTTGTATACAAAATCGTTAGTTCTTTTAGATCCATTGATCCCCACCATTTTTCTTTTTTTGCTAAAAGGTAAACTGGGTTTTCTTTGTTTTTGTCTCTCGATTCATGAATTCGGCGGTCTCTTTGAATTTCTGCCCTCAAGGTGTTATTGGCAAGTGGTGCAGTTACTTGTTTCACTATCTCTTCTCTGTATAATGATCTATTACGAGTCTTAGAACAGGTAGTTTTCTCTCTCTGAGTTTTTATGCTATTCGTGTACTAATGTGAAGTAGAATCCTCTGATTGTTTCCTACAGTTCCATTTGTAGAAACATTGACTTTGGTTGATCGAGTCTGCATTCTTGGACTAGCTGGACTGTTTTATCTTTTAAAGAAAAACGTTCTCAAGCTTATTGATTTACTCCTTGGATGTTCTCGAACTATTTTGTTGAGTGGGTTCTCGGTTATTGTCATACATGTTATAGTATGCTGAGAAATGGAAATTCTGCATTTTGGTTTGATGAGCTGTTACTTGGTCGCTATCTAATTGAAAATTGATTTATGTCCATCTTAAGGGTAAGTTAATCACTTCAAGAATTTCGTTCTTGCACTGCTTTGGCGGTACGTTACGTTTGTTAAACAGTTCTTTATCAAAGTCTAAATTCAGAATTCTTTAAGAACTGTTTCATTATATCCCCCTTAATCTACTGCTATGTTGGTTAATTACTTCTTCGTCTCAGTAATTCTAGTAATGCAATTTGAAACGCCTATGATGCAGGTCGTAAGTTAGTTTTATTCAAGCTTTTGGGGTCATTAAGATGCCTTCACACGTAATGTCAGGAAGAGCTTTTGAACTGGCATTCAAAGTAATTGTTTTTGTTATTGCCTCATTGATTTGCTGTCCAGAAGGTCTGAATTTGGAGGGGCAATATCTTCTTGAACTGAAGAATGACCTTCACGATGAATTAAATTATCTGGGGAACTGGATGGCTACTGATCAGTCACCATGTGGGTGGATTGGTGTAAATTGCACTTCAGATTATGATCCTGTGGTCTTCTCTCTTGATTTGAACTCAATGAATCTTTCCGGTACCCTTAGCCCCAGTATTGGTGGTCTGATCAACCTAACTTATCTTGATCTTTCTTACAATATGCTGACTGGAGATATAACAAACGCGATTGGAAATTGCTCGATGTTGCAATATTTATATTTGAACAATAATCAATTCAGTGGGCAAATACCCACTGAATTGGGTAATATGTCTTTACTTAAACACTTAGATATTTGCAATAACCAAATTTCTGGTTCTATTCCAGAGGAGGTTGGCAACTTGTCTTCGATGGTTGAGTTTGTTGCATATACCAACAATCTTACTGGTCCATTGCCAAAGTCTATGGGGAATCTCAGGAATTTGAAAACTTTCCGTGCAGGGCAAAATGGGATTTCTGGTAGCATTCCGGCAGAAATAAGTGGATGTCAAAGCTTGGAATTGCTTGGTCTTGCACAAAATGACATAGGAGGAAACTTGCCGAAGGAACTTGGCATGCTCGAGAGATTATCTGGTTTGATTTTATGGGACAACCAACTTTCAGGGTTTATTCCGAAGGAGCTTGGGAACTGCACAAACCTTGAGACACTTGCTTTATATGCAAACAATCTTGCAGGACTGGTACCAGCTGAAATCGGGAATCTCAAGTATTTGAAGAAGTTATATCTATACAGAAATGAGTTAAATGGGACAATTCCGAGAGAAATTGGTAACTTGTCTATGGCAACCGAAATTGATTTTTCAGAGAACTATTTAACTGGTGAAATTCCATTGGAGTTCAGTATGATAAAGGGACTGAAGCTATTATACCTTTTCCAGAACCAGCTCACTGGTGTTATACCAAGTGAGCTGAGTAGCTTGAGGAATTTGTCAAAACTTGACCTCTCAATTAACTTTCTCACAGGTCCTATTCCTTATGGATTTCAATATTTAACAGAAATGCTCCAGTTACAGCTCTTTGACAACTCTTTGACAGGTGTCATACCTCAGGGGCTTGGTCGCTACAGCCGGCTTTGGGTGGTTGACTTTTCAGAAAATGATCTGACAGGAAGAATACCTCCTCATCTTTGTCAAAATTCTAATCTCATTTTACTGAACCTGGAGTCTAATCGATTTCTTGGGGGTATTCCAATGGGGGTATTGAATTGCATAACGTTGGTACAGCTTCGTCTGGTTGGAAACAGTCTTACAGGAAGTTTTCCTTCAGAGTTGTGCAAATTAGTGAATCTTTCTGCTATTGAATTGGACCAAAACATGTTTACTGGTCCGATTCCTCTAATGATTGGAGATTGCAAAAACTTGCAGAGGCTTCACATTGCTAACAATTATTTCATTTCTGAATTGCCAAAGGAAATTGGTAATCTGTCTAAACTTGTTACTTTTAATGTCTCATCCAACTTGCTTAGCGGAAGCATTCCACCAGAAATTGTTAACTGCAAGATGCTTCAGCGACTTGATCTGAGCCATAACCAGTTTATAGGTGCTTTACCTGATGAGCTTGGAACCCTTCTCCAGTTGGAGCTTCTTAAGTTGTCAGAAAATATGTTCTCTGGACCTATACCTTCCTCATTAGGGAGTCTCTCCCATTTGACTGAACTGCAGATGGGTGGCAACACTTTTGCTGGTGAAATTCCTATACAGTTGGGCTCTCTTTCAAGCTTACAGATTGCAATGAATCTCAGCTGCAATAATCTAACTGGGAACATACCCCCTGAGCTCGGTAATCTTAATTTACTGGAATTTCTCCTGCTCAATAACAATCATTTGACTGGGGAGATTCCGAGAGAATTTGAAAATCTATCAAGTTTACTGGGATGCAACTTGTCATATAATGAGCTCACTGGACCTTTGCCTTCTGTATCACTATTTCAGAACATGGCTGTCAGCAGCTTTATTGGGAACAAAGGGCTTTGTGGTGGACTTCTTGGATATTGCAATGGAGATTCATTTTCTAGTTCTGTTCCTTCGAGAAGATTGGATACTCCTAGGGGCAAAATTATCATAATTGTTGCAGCTGTTATTGGAGGGGTTTCCCTCACTCTGATTGTTGTAGTACTATATTTCATGCGACATCCAGTTGAGACAGTTCCTTCCTTTGATGAAAAGGAGATCCAGTCTACAGAGCCTGATTTTTACTATACCCCAAAGGAGGGACTACACTTGCAAGAGCTAATTAAGGCCACTAACAATTTTCATGACAGCTATGTTGTTGGAAGGGGAGCTTGCGGCACAGTCTACAAAGCTGTTACGCATTCTGGACAAATGATTGCAGTAAAAAAGCTTGCATCTAATAGGGAGGGAAGCAATGTAGAAAACAGTTTTCGTGCTGAGATTCAGACTCTTGGAAAGATTAGGCACCGAAATATTGTGAAGCTTTATGGCTTTTGCAATTATCAAGGTTCCAATCTACTTCTTTATGAGTACGTGTCTAGGGGTAGCCTTGGTGAATTGCTTCATGGGTCCTCTTATAGCTTGGATTGGCGTACTCGATTCATGATAGCTCTTGGAGCTGCTGAAGGTCTTGCTTATTTGCATCATGATTGCAAACCAAGAATTGTCCACCGTGATATAAAGTCTAATAATATTCTACTTGACGATAACTTTGAGGCCCATGTGGGTGATTTTGGTTTGGCAAAAGTAATTGACATGCCTCAATCAAAATCAATGTCAGCAGTTGCAGGATCGTATGGCTATATTGCTCCTGGTATGTAGGGGCCTTACTCCTTTCAGATTAAATAATTTTTATCGTATGCAATAGAACACTTCTTACTGTTGGAAAAATAATTGAAAAAAGGTCCCCATGCCTAAGGTTTTGTCTTTACATTTTGTTTCAATGTGAACAAGAGATGAGCAAACAGTTTTGGAGTGGGCTATATTGGCTTGGGTAAATTATCAGTGTGTAGAAGACAAAAAGGCATGATAGTCTGTAGTTAAGTTTAGCTGTTCATGACAGTTCAGATGAAGTTTTGTTCATCCTTTATATGTACTTGCTCTATGATGTTTGCCTGTACATTTGTTATAAAATCTAAGGTTTGGATTAGAGATAATATTTACCAAGTCGCTGATTCTTGTCACTTAATATTTTCCTCTACAGAATATGCATATACGATGAAGGTTACAGAAAAATGTGACATCTATAGCTACGGAGTTGTTCTCCTGGAGTTGTTAACTGGAAAAACTCCCGTACAGCCACTAGAGGAAGGGGGCGACCTTGTTTCATGGGCGAGGCATTATGTCCGTGACCATTCATTGACAGCAGGAATATTTGATAGTAGATTAAACCTTGAAGATGAAGCCATTGTTTCGCACATGATTGCAGTCTTGAAAATTGCCTTAATGTGCACAAGTATGTCACCTTCAGAGCGCCCGTCAATGCGGGAAGTGATTTCTATGCTTTATGAGTCGAATTTAGAAAAAGGGGACTTGATTTTTTCTTCAGATTATGATTTTAAACTGAAAGACGATGCTTCATCAAAGTGATAGTGATTTTCCTTGTATTGTTTTCAACAAAGAGCAGGTCATACAATCATTGTACATCTTCTTCCCTTTCCAATAGTTGTTTCTCATGGGGACTAAGTATTCTGTTTCCCCATCTTGCATTTGTTACAGCCCATAGACAATTTCCTGTACAGAAAGAATTGCAGTTATACATGTATCTTAAGAGAGTCCGATATGGTTGCTTGTCATTTACAATTGGCTGATAAGCCCCCAACTTTTACCTTTTTTCTCCACTAAGCTACAAGCCTTATGCATCCGATAGTGCAAAATAGGTGGAATAATTGTATTATACTTTCTCAACAAATGCAGTTTAAGATCTCACATATTTACAGGGAAGGAAATCATTGCGCGGACAAGTTAGCTAACCATGGTGCCTCAATTTTAGGCTTTATTTGGTGAGACTCGTTATCTGATATGGTTAGGGTTGATTTCTTTAGAAATAGATTTGGTTTATCAAATTTTAGATTCTGTTGATTTTGTATGGGTTCGGTTTATGTCTCCTTACGCTACATTGTTATTTTTACATTTTTTAATAATATTAAAGTGTACTGCAAATGATTGATAGGGATTGGGGTGCCAACCTTGTTGGGATGCATTTTCCTATAGTGATGCCGCTGCACGCCTAAGCTTCTATTAAAAAAAAACAAGCCTTATGCATCCACTATCTTTTTATCCTTTGTAGTCAGGCTTTGGTTATTACCACCGTTGAACATTTGATTTTGATTGATAATCTTGAAAAAATGAACTAAGTTTTTCATAAGCTTCAACTAAATTTGAGTTTGTTTTTAATGAGACTCCTAAATACTTTGCGATATCTATCAGTTAGACTAACATGCAAGGTGAACATGCGCTTTCTATAAGTGAATAATATTTACTAAAGAAAAATACGCTGGACAAAAATTTTTTTAAAGGTAAAAGAATTCTTTAAGACATAAAAGGTATTTTGTATCTTTACAAAGCTTGATCAAGCAAAAGAAATACAATGCTCATAAATATAAGCTTAGGGAAAAAAATTAGGAAGTTAAAGATTCTATTGTCTTCTTGAGAAATAGCTTAGATGTTCTTCAATATGACGGGCTGTCAATGTTTTCCTTATCTAACAATGAAGCTTGTGAATTAGGACATACTTTTATGTTATAACCTTGTTAAACAATATCTGATTCTTTTCTCTCCAATGGCATACATTGCACATTTGAGGCTTAAACTAACGCAGACTATCTTTCTCCATATAATTGAATTTATGAATAGCCCATACCAAAATTCTGGTCCAATTTGATTCTTGATAGTATAAATTGAGAGTGTTTGAATGCTTGCCAAAATAGAGGAGGTGGAGCTGCATTTGAATTATAAATGGTCTATACTTTCTAGCTTAGTCCCACATAATCCACATAGTTTGTCATTAGAACCCACTATCTTGTCCTTAGTCTTTAGTCTTCCTCCAGCTACAAGCCAAGTAGTGAAAGAGGCTTTAGACTTTAAGGACCCTTTCCATACAATATTGTACCAAGGAATGAGAGGATTATAAGGCTTAAAAGTTTTGATGTATGAGGAGTTTGATTACCCTTCATTATTGCTTAAAGACCAGACAAGCTTGTCTGGAGTGTATGGATTAGGTTGATAGCTAGGAAAGTAACTATAAAACTTGTCAGCACCCTAACTTGCCAAGAATATGTTCAATCACACTGCTAACTCTTGCTTGTTGTTTGATTCTTGAAAGAAGAAGAGAGACATCTTCCCTGAGGTTAAGAAGACTTTGAGAAGTCCAATTATTAATCCAGAACCATGCTCTTTCTCCATCCTTTATCTGCAATTTGATGAAGGGATAGACATTGAGCCTATTTCTCAGGAGCTGGATAAAAGGCCAAGAAAACTCTTTTCTTTCAGAAATTTGCCAAAAGCTAGTCTCCTTGAGATAATACTCATTAATCCATATATTCCAAAGAGATTCTTTATCCTTGAACAATCTCCAAATTCTTTTGGCTACTTGCATAGATTGAAAAGTTTGAATTGTTGCGAGGCCTAGCCCCCCTTCTTGCTTCTTCCAACAAAGTTGTTCCCATTTGATTTTAGCACCCTTAACACTGTTAAATTTGCCTGACTAGAGGAAGTTTATGATGTATTTTTTTATCTCCTTAATAATTCTCTTCGAAAGAAGGAGTTGAGTACTCCAATGTGTATGGAGATTGTTCAAAACAGAAATGATTAGTTGAACCCTACTTGCCTGAGACAAAGCTTTGTTCTACCAACAATTGATAGTTTTCTTGTATTTCTCCAAAATCATCAAACAATCCTGAAATCTCAGTTTTTTTGTTAAAATGAGAACTCCCAAATAAGCCAAAGGCATTCTTTGGATGTTAAGATAAAAAATTTGTTGAAGTCTCTCGGTGCTGGTAACATCTATTGAGAAATATATTCCACTCTTGCTATGATTGATTTTTAATCATGAGATCCTGAAGAGCTCGTGATAGATTGATGTAGGATAGGGATGGATTCCTGATGTGCTCCACAAAGCAAGATAAGATCATTTGTAAAACAAAGATGAGATAGAGACAATTCCTTACATTTATGATAAAAATTAAAATCGAGTCTTCTAGCTATGTTGAAGCAAATGATTTTGTTCAAGATTTCCATAACAAGGAAAAAAAGATAAGGGGATAAAGGATCCCCTTGTCTAATGCCCTTAGATCCTTTGAATTGGTTAGTTTGAGCATCATTGATGAGGTTGCTATAAGAAGGGGTTGAAATGCAAGCATGTATCCATTTAATAAAGAAGATTGGAAAGCCAAACCATTCTAGACATGTAAGAATAAAGCTCCATTGCAGTCTGTCAAAGGCTTTGGACAAGTTAATTTTGATAGAGCAACTTTTGATGGATATGCCTATGCTATAATCTCTTATCAACTCTTACATCAAAAGAATATTGTCAGAAATGGATCTAGCAGGGATAAAATCTCCTTGTGCATCATGAATGATCCAATTCAAATTCTCTTTAAGCTTATTAGCAAGTAGCTTTGAAATCACCTTGTAAATGGTTTTACAGCAAAAGATTGGACGAAAATCCCTAAGGAAACTTGCATCGGGAAGTGTAGGGATCAAACAAATGTGAGTAGCATTAATTTCCATCAATATTTTCCATGAATTCATAAATTCCAGCACTGTTTCCCCATGTATCTTGCCAGTAATGTGCTATGTTTTCTATAAAAAAAAGTAGGCATTGAAGCTATCAGGGTCTGGTGCTTTCAATGGATTAAGATTGAACAAAACAACTTTGATCTCCTACATGGTAAAAGGATGTTGAAGCTTCATTAATGTCTCTTGGGATAATGAAGAGGGAGGTGATCCGCTTGGAATGTAATACTAAAATTGAAGCGAATACTCCAGCAAGTGCACTAGGTCGGAATCAAGTAATATAAAGTGAGTAAAGTGTCGATCCCACGAGGACTAATTAAAGTACTAAACCTATACTAACTCTTATCGATATCTAGGCAATCAAATTTGAATGTCACTTAACCAATTTAAAAGAACTAAATTAAAACTATTGCAATTGAGAAAGCGGGGATTTAGAATCCACCCTAATTACGCTAATCAAATTATCGTCATGTCATATAAATTAATAGCTATATGATCATCCTAGTGAGTTTATCAAGTCTTTGAATTAAATTCTTCAACCCCTAATTAATCAGTCAGCTCCTGCATCTCCAATTAAGAGTGGACTCGAAATTACGCTCATATACCTCCCGATGCTATGATCACCTAATGCCCTAAATTAATTATCCCTAATCCCTTAGTGAATAATTAAATAGAAATATCGCATTAATCCCTAGATAATATCTAATTAAACCAATTGACATAGCTCTCGTATTGACTAATTCGTTCAATTAAGAATGCCTAACAAACCTATATTCACTCATGTGTCTATAGTGTTTCTAGCAATTATAATCAATTAAGAATCACAATTGAAATCGTAGGAATTACAACTAAAAATAAACCACACATCTATTAATTCTATAACATGATGATCATTATCACATTAGCAATTTTGGGTTTCATTCTAATCCCGTACAATAAAACTAGCTAGACATGAAAATATAAATATAAATGCAATTAATAAAGAAAAACAGAAAATAAAGCATAACTAATATAAAAAACAAAATAAATACGAAAATTGAATATAAATATAGAGAATGAATAATGAGATACTAATAATAAGTAATCATGAAAACAGTGATGAGTAAAGCAAGAATAAAGACGAGTTTCTGTAAAAACTAAAACATAAAACAAAGATGAATACTATCTAAACAAATTAGTGAAAGATAACAACGTTAAATCCAATGAAAAATGGCTAAACTAGTCTACTGCATAATGAAAGAATAGAAAAAACAATCGCGGTTGCGGGTTATAGAAAATACGTAGCGAAAACTAAACTAATCTAATCTGAATCTAACCTACTGACTTTGCTAACTACGACTGCGACTGACCGCCCTAAAACTCGACCTTATCTATCTTTAAATACAAAATTAGATGTACGCAGGCGGCGTATCTTTCCAAATATTTAACTTACGCCAGCTCAACGCAGGTGGCGTATGTCCCAAATAGTCGGCGTATATTTTTGAATAATTAAGTTACGTCGGCTCAACGCCGGAGGCGTAGAACTCAAGGTTGCCGGCGTAAATCTTCAAGGCTGCTGGTGTAAATCTTCTCCATGCTTCACTTTCCATGTAGTTTCTTCCAATTGATTAGCATTGTTGCTCTAACTCCTCCAATACTTGAAATATCACATTAAGCATAATTAATCACCATTTCTTTATGATTTATATTTAATTAACAATAATTCAATACAAATCATGCAATGAAATATGTATAAAAGATGCCTTTATCAAGAGGGCCAATAAGATTTGCTAGCTCCTGAACATTAGAAAGACCAGGAGAGTTTGGAACACTAAGCAAGGATTTAAAGTAACCGACTATCAAATTCCTCATATAATTATTGTTTAAAATCATCTGGCCATTTGAATCCTGCAGACAAGTTATCTTGTTTAAGTTTCTCCTTGCTAGGATTGTATTGTGATAGAATTTAGTGTTGAAGTCCCCCTCTCTCAACCAAGTAATTCTAGCCTTATGTATAAGTAGTGAACCATGCTCTTGAAGAAAAATTTTATACGTCTCCAGTTTAGCAACCTCAGTATTGTTGTATGTAGAGTTATCTTGGTGAGTGTAACAAGCCTCCTGAGAACTTCTCAACTCTCTTTTGTCTTCTTGTAGTTTGATAAAGGTGGTGGATTGATTTGCTTTGTAGAAATTTTTCAGTTTGTTTGTAAGCATGTGAAGCTTCCTCACCAGTTGAAAGGCTTTACAACTTGTAATAATGACAATCCAAACCTTTTGTACCAACTCCATAAAACATCTCTTCTTGCTAAAAAGTCAAAAATTTTGAAATGAGAATTGTTAAAAACTGGGGAATTAAGATTAAACACCTCCATTGTATAGTTGGGTAATTGGCTCATCCATTGTTTGTTAACCAATATTCTATCTAGTTTTTTTTTCTTGATAAGGTAACTTCCATGTTGTTTGTTACTCTAAGTGAAGAAATAACCATAAAATATGAGGTTAGTAATTTATAACTTGGTAACATCACCATCCAGTTCTCTGCCAAGATTTGAAGTGCTAATTTTGTCTCCCTAAGCTTTAGAGGGATGTAGTATACAATTCATGTCTCCTGCAATAAGCCAAGGAATATTTATAGATGAATGAATATATAGAAGCTCCTCTTGTAACGCCCCCACACCCCCTGGAAGGGAATGCCGGTGCGTTACTCGTATCAGACCCGAACACTCACACTCAGAGTCTCACATCAATTTGCGGAAGCGATAATTGAGCGAACTCTCTCTCACAAACAAACAAACATGCAGCGGAAGAACACAATTACAAAGCAGTTCACATGCATACGCAGCGGAAAACAAAACAAAAGGCATGGCCGAGCCACGGCTCAATAATCAGAAACATTTACAAACATTTAACAGTACAATTTCAAAATGGGCATAAAGGCCGATACAAAAATAGCAGTACAAAAATGCAGACTCGGACCGACTACTCTGCTGGCCTCTGCGATGCTGACGTCCCTGCTGGCTCCTTCCCTCGATCCTGCCGACC
>JANIMX020000525.1:3349646-3364352 GCA_024582655.2 Erythroxylum kunthianum
GAAATTGAGCACCCAAGAAGGAAGCCTCTTCCCGGGTTGCATCTTCAAGAACCAAACTAATCCAATTATTCCCTTAAACATTTCAGAGAAATTCTGCACAAATGTATCCACATCCCGACTCTGCTGTTCTGTGCGTCCCCCCACTTGTGTGACATGCAGATTACCTCTCGTTTCCCAAACCATTCTTTCAAACATTGGGGTTGATGGATCCATGATACCTAAGAGTGAGCTAGCACTAACCACAGATCTGCAGCCCCTAGATTTAACTTCTCTAACCCTCTGCAGTTGCACCATTCCTTCCTTTGATTGAAACGACATCGACATCGCCTTCCAATCCATCTCAACCTTCCCCAATGTTGCTAACCATGCTACTCCCAAAATTATATCCACTCCTTCTAAATCCAGTACATAAGCATCTATTAACACATTATTCTCACCCAATTGCAGTGTTAACCCCTCACACTTCCCCTTTGTGAGTATTCTGTGGCTGTCACCCAGCCTCACTCCAAGTGCCTTAGCTGTATCAACGGGAATGTTCAATACTGATACCACTTGTGGAGCCATAAAGTTGTGACTTGCCCCATTGTCTACCAACACTATAATAGGCACTCCCATCAACTTCCCTTCAAATTTTATCGTCTTCAGTGTAACCATCTCCGGTCCAATAGCCCCTAATAAACCCATGACTTTGCACTCTAAACCCTCTCCCTCCTTATCTTGCTCCACTTCAAGAGCCAAGATTTTTGCATGTCCTTCATCGTCTTTCTCTTCCATAATTACTAACCTCAAGGCCTTCTCAGAACACCAGTGTAGAGGATGGAATTTTTCTCCACACTTAAAACAGAACCCTTTGCTGCGACGGTCCATCAGTTCTTGGTAAGTCAACTGCCGAATCCCTTTCGCCTTCTCCAACGCGAGTCTTCGGTCATTCTCCCATCGTTGAGGTGCGCCAACCATGTTTGCAGATGACGCCGCTGGAACCTTCGAAGATGAAGAAGAAAACAACATCGGTCCCTTACCTTGCCCAAACGGTGTCGGTCCACCGAAACTAAGATGAGGCTTGGTAGAGTTTGACGATATAAACTCTTCTTGGATCTTTTAGGTCATCCCCGACCCGTAGCTTCGACCCACAACATTTTGACCCGATCTTGCACGATACGCAACTACCTCTGCGTACCGCGATGCCCTCTACTTCCCGCTCCATGTCCCGCGCTAGCTGCATCGCAGGCCATCGCGACTCAGGGTGGAATGTCCTCACCCTCTGCCGCAAGTCTGGTCGTAACCCTCCCATGACATATCCCAAATATTGACCCTTTGATAAACGAGGGACTTGAGCTGAAATTAACTTAAAGTTGTTAACGTATTCTTCAACAATCCCCGATTGATGAAGCACTGAAAGCTCCTCATACGGGTTGTCATAGATGGTTCCCCCATATCTCAACAACAATGACTGTTTAACCTTCTCCCAAGAAAGATTTTCATCCGTTTCCCTCAGTAACGTGAACCAGTGAATGGTATTGCCCTCCATACACAATCGCGTTAGCTTTACCCGTAAATATTCCGGTGTATTGTGCACTTCGAAGTAAGCCTCTGCCCTCATAATCCAACCCATCGCGTCTGTTCCATGGAATCCAGGGAGCTCCACCCTCTTTGCTGAAATACGATACTCATCCCAACCTTCCTGGTATGTTCCCACCCTCGGAGGTCTCACGGTATTTCTTTTCGGTCTTTCTACCGAAGAAGACCCCTCCAGTGGTATTGACCTCTCTTGTTCCCTTTCAACTCTTTTCCCGATACTTTCTCCATTTCCATCTGTAACGCGTCCCGTAATTGTTCTTGTGACTGCTGCATCTTCTCAAACAAAGATTTTTGTATCTTTGAATGAGAAAGCTGCATTTCCAACAATGCAGCCCTGAAATCTCCTATGGTAGATTCCAAACCTTCCATCCGCGTCCCCATCGCTTCCATTGCAGACCAACGAGCTTCCCACACATCTCCTGTCGGTTTCGGTGGCATGGTAATCCGGCAGGTCGGACCAAATGATGGAAACTCCAACGTAAGTTCTGATAATATTCACCAAAAAAGAAGTATTATAGTGATAACAGCCCTAGGAGCTAGGCTTAACAATATATATTCCCTTCTAGTATCCTCCCCTCTCTCTCCAGTACATGCAACATTCCCCTGACAACCGTCCTCCTATAACTAACTTATTCCCCACTGCCTCTTCTACCCCTGCTCCCCCATTACTCTATTGCCCCTATCCTCGTAGCCCTTCTCTGATACACCCTCCACACTTGTGGCTTACTCTGGTGACCCAATACATGGTCATTTCTATCAGAAGTTGCCAGTCAAAGTGAGCTGCCAAGGATAACAAAATCCTTATAGTATTCATTTTTGCCATTAGAGTAAATAGCAAATGTCTCCTAGTAATGGACCCTATAATTTTGAGTGTGCCCTTTAGCAACTAATCATTCTTTATATCTCTTTAGTGATCCATTAACTTTATATTTCAGTGTGAAGATCCATTTACAATCAATTATATTCTTCCTTTTTGGCTTATCAACAATCTCCAATGTCTTATTCTTCTCCAACGCATCCATTTCCTCTCTTATAACATTCCTTCATTCCCTTTTTGGCAATGGCTCAAAAACAATATTGGCATAAAAGTGATATTTAGACTCTCAGTGAACTTTTTGTAGGCTGGTGATAGATGTTTAAGTGATACATAGTGGGATGATAGGTATATTGGTCTCTTGGTATACTCTCTAGTGCCTTCCCTATTAACAATAGGAAGGTGTGAGTCATCTGTGGGTGTTTCAACTGATTGTGTGTGTAAAGGAAGACCAAATCTTACCAGTAATGCAACAAAGCTTAAAGTTTATAAAAGAAATAAAAGAGGGAAAATAAATCAACCATAAGCTTTAAGTCGGTGGGATGAAGAGTGGGAGTTAAGGTGACAGCAAGGACAACACGGTTGAAATTTAGTTTATGCTAGGTTTTCTTATTAGATAAGAAGTAGTAAATTAGACATATTATCCTAGTTGTTTAAGATTTAAACTTATTTAAGATATGATTTAATTTTCTTTTTTTTGGATATTTTTGTTGGGAACTCGTTTACTTCTAGAATGAGAGTTCTAAGAACTTTTCTATATATATGTTTGTACTCAATCCTTCAATAATAAGATCCTGATTTTTTTTCTATAAACTAATTTTCAATTACAAGGTGTGATACTTTTTTCTAAGCATTATTTTTAAACCCTAGGAATGATTCTTAGTTCCCTAGCCTCCATTACTCGTCTAATTCACTAAAATTGTAGCCTAAATTTTCAGCAACCAATATTCTAAAATTCTAGCCATATCAAACCCTAAAATTTTCTAACTTGAAATTTGAACAACCGAAGTTGAAATTCTTTTTCTTTTTGATGTGGGATAACTTGTGAATATCCAACATCTCCCTTAACAAGTGAATTCATCCACATCAAGCTATTTCCCCCCTCAACTAATAACTAATATGAAGTTATTTGTGTCAGTCTATAGGAGTGTTTTAAATATCTAGGATCTATTATCCAAAACAATGGAGAGATTGATAAAGATATTGTTCACTGGATCAGATCAGGGTGACTTAAATGAAGAAGTGCTTTAAGAGTTTTGTGTGACAAGAAGATACCACTAAAGCTTAAGAGTAAATTCTATCGTTTAGCGATTAGGCCAACCATGCTCTATGGAGCAGAGTATTGGCACTTCAAATAAGTGCATAATCATAAGTTAATGGTTATGGAGATGAGGATGCTTTGTTGGGTATGTAACCTTACTAGGAGAGATAAGGTCAGTAACGTAATAATAAGAGACAGATTAAAGGTAGCTAATCTTATTGACAAATTAAGGAAGACTAGGCTTAAGTAATTTGGACATGTTATGAGAAGGCATCCAGAAGCTTCAGTGAGAAGATGCGAAAAGATAGTTCTCAAAGACTATAAGAGAAAGAAAGAGAGGCCTAAGAAGAATTGGGGAGAGATGATCAAGAATGATATGACAATGTTGGAACTTACCGAGTACATGACGCATAATAAAAAACTATGGCATACTAGGATACAGTTAAAACATCCTTTGTAAAGAGATTATTGTAATTCTTATAGTTAGTTCAAAATAGATAGTACTTATCTCATAAGGGTTTAGTCTAAGTTTTAGTAGTGGTTATTATTATTATTATTAGTGTTATTATTGTTAGCATTATTATTATTACTAATTTTCTTCTTCGTCTTCATCTTCTTATTATTCTTATTATTCTTAGTTATTATTTTTATATCTATCTTTTTTTCTCTCTCTCTCTTATTTTTCATGTGGGTCATTTGGAAGCAGCCTCTCTACTAGTTAGGGGTAAGACTGCGTCCTACAGGACCTCCCCAAACCCCATATATCAGCGAGATTCTACTGGGTGTTGTTGTTGTATTTGTGTCACTCTATAAATCACCGTTCATCTGATTGAAACATATGAATTTGCATTTATTGGACTTCACTAACCTAGTTCTAATATCATTACACGAAATAGACAAGAAAAAATAATCAGTCTTTTTACAATTTATTTTGGGTTACATGATTATATACATCTTAATATAGGAGAAGAATAGGAAACAATATCCTAGGATGGGAATCAATCTCCCTCCTAGAATAAGAAACAATCTCTTTGGATCCTATAATCTTTGGGATATCAAGAAATTTACTTTCTTAAAATCTATATACAACTCGACATCAAGTACCATTGCCTTAGAATTTTTTTTGGCACCAACATCACATTAGTGCATTGTGTATATGTTGGTCTGAGTTTTTGGCACCAACATCACATTAGTGCATTCTGTATATGTGGTCTGAGATAAAAGCTTATGTTTTTATCATTTTGAGCTAGTTTTCAAATAAGCATGCCTTTGCCACTTGAAAAATTAAAATGTTCTTCCAAAGTTGAGCTTGGCATTTTTAGTTCACTAGCTGGAGATTTTGTTTTGAGGCATTATCATATCCTAGCATTTCACTTTCACAATAATGGTACAATTTTCATTTGCATTGATGGATTCAGTTTTTAGGTGTTTGAAACCCATTCAACTAAAAAAGGAAAGTTATTGGATGAGCCTAAGAGCAGATCATCTACTATTTTAACACACCTTTCACACTAAGTGTGAATAAGCTATACAAATCACAAATTCACTGAAATGAGTGTGGGAAAACTTGAAGTTGAGACTCTTGATCATTTAAAGCTTTGATACCATTTTAAGAAATCATTCAACCCAAAAAATAAGCTTTTGAGTGAGTTCTAAGAATGTATCATTTACTGTTTTTTGGAATACTAATTTTTTATCCATTTTTGGGTTTTATGATCCAAAATGTGCCACCCTTATTTTCAGTGCATTTATGATTTCGTTGTGCTTGTCCACACTTCTTATTTGGGTGTGTTATTTATTCATTCTTGCGCTCACCCAATAGCTTAAACTTTTGAGTTGAATAGTTTCTTTGCAATTTTAATAGTAGGGAATAGTAAGTTTATTTTTGTTTTGATTCTCAACTTGGGTAAACATTTAGTTGTTTGTTATCTTCCTTTGCTTGATAAGCGACATAGAGCGGTATGCATTCTTATCTCTTATTTTACTACTTGTTGCAGAATTAATTGCATCACTACTTTCCTGCAGACCTGAAACTTTGAACATTCTATTTGATCTTGTAAACTATTTTTTGTGCCTGCAGGTTGAGTCTGAGTACCTTCCCTTGTACACCAACTATGGCCTCGGCCTCACCACATGGAGTCCACTAGCTTCTGGGGTGCTCACTGGAAAGTACAATAAGGGCACTATACCACAAGATAGTCGGTTTGCTTTGGAAAATTATAAAGTAAGAGTTGTTTAGTTTTATAAACTTGATTCACGGAACTTCCTGCTATTTATTCTATTGTCACCAGTTTTTCGAATTGACATTCTAGTTATGGGCCTTATGGCAGTTTCTTATGCACATCTATTTGTGCAGTTTGCTTTGATTTTTCCTTTCTTATAAAAACTCAGTTCAACTAAGCCTTACCATGTACTACATGGATCTTCTTTTCTCAAAATCTTCTAGGTCCTTGGCCCATATTGTTTTAGGCCTCTTTCCCTTTCCTAGTGGATTTGCTCATTGCACTCATCCATAATCCATCCAACGTAAATTCTATCTTGGACATAATTTTCACAAGTAGCTAGTGACATCTCTTTGATGCACTCACATTTTTACATTCTCTATTAATTTTTCTACATATAGAAAATCAGTTAGAATTTTCTTTTTGAAATATTCACCTCCTCAATATGCGAACATTTTTACCTTTATTTCCTAGTTTGACTGATATTCCATGAAAATATTCATTTCAAATTCAAAAAGGTTTTAGTATCTCCTTGTTAATGTTATTTTGGTATTACTTTGTTTTCTCTAATTCTTATTCTCCTCAGGCAAATATTCTTGGCAATATTTCTATTCAAATGAATCCCAATAGTTCATATATAATAAATATATGACCAAAGGGCCCTACTTTTTGCAAACCGAATGCAGATATATGTTTTCCCTGACTTCAATGGAATGGCATTGCATATTTTTTACCGTTTGTATCATAATCTTTGTTCTGTTATTGTAGTATTCATTGAACATACTGAAGGAATATAAAGATGCTTTTTTATTCAAAGAAACAGGCTACTTAGAAGTCACCAATGTTTGTTTGTTAGAATTCTGCAACCCTTGTTGAACATCGTGTAGCCAAGCACAATAGAACTTTTGAGAATGAGTATTTTTTCTATTAGGCAAGTCATAGCAACAATTATTCCCTATCATGCCACATTAAGCATTTAGTAATTACATTTTCTCCTTAACATTCTTCACTCACATGACTCTTAGGTTATGTGTTTAGAGTTGATTTCTCATCATTAAAATTCATATTCGTAATCAGCTATTCAGCTCCAACCCTCTACAAGTTCCAATTTCACTCCTTAATCTCTTGTAGTTATATTGTTTTGGGCACAATCCAATGGTTGACTTGAGAAATTGATTCATACATTACTCAAAGCCATTTCACTCTACACCATTCCAGCAACTCTTGGAAGTTGAGCAAAATAAGTTTTCTGATGCAGTGGTTTGGTTTTGAAGCATCGAAATATCTAGTTCCTCAACTACACAACATAATTGGTTGTGAATTATTGCTACTTGTTCAGATGGTTGGTTTGCAAATTTTTGGCCTGATGCGTACAAGTTTATTCCCTCCTTAACTAAATGCCCTTTTTTCTCCGGAAAATGATTTTAATTAAACATCTTCAAATGTTAAGACTACATAGATATAGCATTTAGCCACATATATGGTATCTGTTAGTTTTGAACAACTATTTCCCTACAAAAGTTAGGTTTAATTATCACATTTAAAAACCATCAGGATCTTCAAATTCAAAGATTTTGGATTCTGACATTCGCTTCCTTTAATTACTATCAATTACATATTCTTGTTATTTAGCCTTTTTACATCATTTTAACTCTGTTAATTTCTAGAATCTTGCTAGCCGTTCCCTGGTTGATGATGTGCTGAAAAAGGTCAATGGACTGAAACCAATTGCTGATGAGCTAGGTGTACCTTTGGCTCAGCTTGCAATTGCTTGGTGTGCTGTTAATCCAAATGTATCATCAGTTATTACTGGTGCTACAAAGGAGTCTCAGGTTAGTAAAACCATCATCAGATATCTTTCTATGACCATTCTTCTTGAAACCTATTGATTCAGGTGTGACTTTAATCCATTGAAACATTTTGTGTGTATTCTACATATCCTTTAACAGGCTACATTATGCTTCTTGGCTGCGTTGGTATTTTTCAGCCTTATCTTCAAATTAATTAATAATTTATTATTGATGTTGAGTATTACAAATTTATTGAACTTTTTATCAAAATGAAAAGTAGTTTTAAATGTTCTTATAATTTTTTTTGTTATTTCTTTCAAATTTTTGCATATGGTGACACTACAATCTAATGCAACAATTACAAATTTTGAAGATTGTTGAGATTTAATGTTGAAGATGTTTTAGATTTATTGTTCTTATAGTAGTTATGATTGTAAAGTTGAGAAAAAAAATCATGAATAGCTTGAATACTATATCATATATATAATCAATAGTTACAAATATAACCCTAATATACTTGGGAATTACTATTACTACTATTATTATTATGTCCCATTTTATATTGGGATATTATGTGTATTCTATTATAATAGTTTAAATATTCTGTTTAGGAGTATTAATGACTCATATTAACCTACTATTACAGCATAGATTAATTAAACTTAATAACATCATATCCTAGTATCTTTGTAATCATTGTATGCATGGATGTGGACCTTTCAACTATACCCTAGTCTTTGTAGTCCTTATCTATTTTTTCCTTTATTTTACTTCCACAAAATGTCATAATCAAAACCTAACCTTGTTTTTGACTCACTGATACTAAAATCTATTCAAATCTAACCTAGCTTTTGAATCATTGATACTAAAATCTATTGTCGATGCCAAGATCCTAACTTAGTTTTTGACAATCTGTTAATGTTAGGCAACAAGATCAAGTCCAAATTCTTGAACTTGATTTAGTGAAAGTGGCGCCTTTTGACAAAGTGTGGCGTAGGAAGTTCGATTGAATTTGCAATTGGTGTCTAGATAAGATTGTTTTCTATTCTGATAACAAAGGTCTGTTAGTTTGTTTCTAAATATTGTTTCAAGATTGTGTCTTGTATTCTTTATAAGGGAATGCAGTTAAGTAATTAGAAAGATTTTATTCACTCAAAATAGTCTAATGAGCTTTATTCCTTTCTACTTAACATGATTGGTACAAAAGGAAGTGTTCTAGGCTGAGTTTGCTAGCAAGGCTACTAGGGGACTTCCAGCTACAGGTTCTTTTAACTAGATCTGGAAATAGGGACCATAACAATTTGGCAGCAGTGCAGTTGGTGATGGGGTACCCTTGAACCACTTAGATATTGAAGCTTTTGTGGCCATGTACTAGGAAGATTGAGCAAGGGATCAAGTTGAAAGGGAAGGAGAGAAGAATGAGATGACGACTAAACTAGATGAAATCACTAAAGAAAATCATAGAGAAGCTGATATTCAAGAGGAAGGAGAGAGCAGATGGACAGAGAATAGCAAAGGAGGGAATTTCGTATATAAGCACACAAAAGTTGAATTTCTCTTGATATGATGTATGAGCCCCTTGGATGGCTAATTTAGTGTGAGCACTTCGTCCGCCATCAACAAACTCTTGATGAGGAAAAGCTGGGATTCACTTCTTTCTATATGGAATGGGATGCTCAGTTCTGGTTCATCAAGGTGGAAAGGGATAGGCTGCAGTTGACATGGGAAGACTTCAAAACTACCACTAAAATTTGCATTTTGGGTCAACAATTTGTGGCAACAAGCTGGGAGAATTATCAAAACTATGTCAAACATGGAATGTAGAGTACTATAGGCATTTTGAGTAGTTGGTTGCCCATGCTAGCTCCCTTAACTGTGAGCAGGAGGTGGAGATCTTCATAAGTGGGTTGAAGGAGGTGATTAGCTGAAACAACCAACAAACTTGACCAACACTATGAGCTTTACTAGGCTCTATAAAGGTGTAGGATTAGTCATCGGGAGGACCTGCAGAATCGACCTATATCCAACAATACCCCAAAAGCTCCTTGAATTAGGCTTTTGAGTAAGGTAGGGATGGAGCAGAGAAAGGACAGAGGAGTATGCTATAATTGTGAAGAACCATATAAAGCTAAACATTAGTGCGGACATCTTTTATTGTTATGTAAAAATAAAGGCTCTAACCTTGCAATATGCAAATTGTTTATCTATAGATACTAGCATTTCTAAGGGAACAAACTCAAGTGACCAGTGTTAAGATATACTAGTTAGTAATAGTAACTAGACTCACATCCGGAGAGAACATTCCTATAGTTTGTTTAAACATTTATGAAGGCATTAGTAAGACCTTAAATGTAAACTAGATAGTATTTGATACCAATTCTCAATTCATAACAAGAAGAATTATTATTATTTAGTTCTCTCGATCAGAATTTTGTTTAGATGGCATAGGTTTTCATGAAAGTGATGCCAAAGGAGGATAATGAATTTGATATTAATCTTCTCTATGTACTTGAACGAAGCCATGGCTTTAATTGTGAGTTGAATATTCGGTTTCTATAATGCAGATTAATGAAAACATGAAAGCTATTGATGTCATCCCGCTACTGACTCCTGCTGTTATGGAGAAGATCGAGGCTGTTGTTCAAGGCAAGCCAAAACGTCCAGATTCATATAGGTAACTGGACATGTAGTATTTGTTCTTTATGCATCAGATGCTATATTTGAATGTATTTGAATTCCAGCCTCAAGTATTTGTACTTGTATTCTTTACCATTTACGTTGGTATCAAGCTTTATTGTATTGAAGATCTGAATCCAACATTGGACTGTTATGTATTAGAAGCATCATTTCTAATTGCCTCTGCTTGTTAGGTTACAAATTTGTGTATGTTTAGAATGTTGTATTATGGATGTTGTGAAGTTGGTAAAAAGTTTATCTACATGGTTCCCGATGTTATGCTTGCTTTACCCCGTAGTTTCATTATCTTCAGGTTCTTTACTCCAGCCTTTCTTTGTTGGTTACTATAGCAAGGAAAATGGGAACACAAAATGTTTGCTGCCTGTGGTGTTTCGATTCTTTCCCATTGATAAGGTCTCATTTTTTTTAGATCTTACTGTTGTTTGTGGCATTTGAATTCAGGTTCATTGGGCCAGGAGGTTGGAAGGAATCTTCACACCTTTATCAAAATTTTCTGCATTGCTTGTTTTCCTTTGAAAATTAAAGAATTATATTAGTCAACGTAAGAACCACAATTTCAAACAAGAGTTACAAATGAAGTTGCCAAGAAGCTTGGCGGCTTGATCAACAGGTCATTAAAGCAAAAACAACAGGACAAAATAGCATATTACTTATCCAAAGCTAAGTCAACTTGAAGTGTGCAGAACACCTCCATTACTTAAGAGGTTCCATCATATTGCCATGTTAGGGATGGTTCTAGTGTTTTTCCCCTTGACATTGCTCTCTCTCTTATTCTCTTGAGGCTGCACCGTGATGTTGAATAAGTTACAGTCACCCTTACCATCCTGAGGAGATTTGCAGCCCAATCAACTATTCTATTCCAATCATTTTCTACATAATCTGAACATCCTTCCACAATACATTGGAGTAGGGGCAATTAAAGAAGAGGTGATTTATAGTCTTTGGTACTTCCAAGCAAAATTTGCAGCTAGGATTTGAGATAGGTAATGGGCGGCCTTTAACCTCGTATAGTGTGCTTAGTTTGTTCACAACTACAAGTCAAAAGTATAGAGGATATCTTTAGTGGTTGAAATTTACAATAGAGTAGTTTATGTTGGAAATCAACCGTGATCGAATCATGGGTTCAATAAAAAAACAAAATATATACGCTTTTCAATTGGATTCTGATAATTGAATAACTTGAACAATTAAAACACAAATTATAAATAAAAATTGCATGTAATTTGATTTTCTGTCGAAATATTTTGAAAGTTTTTCGACCTGTAAACCACGAGTTGTTCACTTCTCCAGCCTCTAAAGGTGTTCACATAGTAGCTTCTCAACTTTTGAGAGGAATTAACCGGGAGTGATAGCTCTTTGATGCTTGCTCCTATTAATAGAAAAAATATTAGGATTTTTAAATATTTTTTAAATTGAATACCTCAATTATAATTAAAGTCAAACTTTATTTATGATTGAGGTATTTAATTTTAATAAAAAAGTATGAAACCCTAATGATTTTTCTATTATACTTTAATTATAATTTATTTAATTTTACTAAAATTAAATATCCATAAAGTTTCTCAAATTTTATAATTAAGTTCAAATTAATTAAAATTGATTTTCCTTCACAAACTACTCTTCAATGTGTGACCCATTAGGTTCCTAATATATTGGCAATGATTATAAATTATAACTATAATTCATAATTAGAATTAGATAGATTAAAACACCTTTTAATTTATCATTAATTATCTTATTAAACAATTTATAATTATAGATTAAGATTGATGTCTAACAGCATGTCATGACCTCCCAAATATCAAGAATATTAAAGTGGTTTGACTTAGCCTATCCATGCATGATTATGATGTATAATTTAATTCTTTCGTCATCCAATGTTTTAATTAGACAGAGTATGAATATAATGTCAACTTATTTTTATATCCAATCATGTTCGTTCTTGCTAATTAATAATTGATTTATAATTGATATTTCAAAATATATTTTCAAATGTCAATTCTCTCTGGCTAGAGAATTCTATAAATCACTACTAATCAAGAACAATACAACATTCTCTCTAATTACTTTAAAATGACGAATCTTTTATTGACTAACTCAATTATCTCTATAAGGTTCATATTATATCCAAGTACTACCGATTGAATTATCTTAGGACAGTTCATAAGTAGCATCAAAATACAATAAATCCTACATGAGATACCTTGGTAATCTCAAGTTTAAGGATTAATTATACAACCATCATTATGAAGAAATCCACAACACAAATGTGTGCTAATTTTACTATTTTATCAATATCCCAAACACAATAATTCCATTTGAGATTCTCATAGTCAGGCCAGTTCAGTGACTTATTCTCTAATAAGCACTTACATATTATTTTAAGTATCTTCATACTTTTATTTATGAGATCAATTACTTTTCTCATAAGAAAGAAACACATTGTGTGCTAATTTAGTTGTTTCATCAATATCTCGTCTTGATGAAACTACACCTAGGAATATATAGGAACAATACATAAGTGTAAATTGAAATCATAATTATAATCTCGTCATAGTTTCAACTACACAGTAATTATTCCATAAAATTTACCTTTATTATTAAAACATCAAATGTAATTAACTTAATACATTTAATTAATTAAATAATAATGTCATACATCAAATTGCAACCAACCGATTGGCTGCAAGGGCATAAACTAATATCTTGAACCAGCTTGCTCTTTGGGCATAAATTCTAAAGAGATCTATATGAGATTCATTAGTAAACATGCTAGAGTGATGGTTCAACTAAGTAGCTCTGTCATTTTGATATTGATTAGGTTGATAAGGAGAGAAGCTTCTAATGTATAACATAATGATTTTGTTATTGCACTCCTATCTATTGTCATTCACTGGTATTTTTGACTCATGCATTCTTTGGATACATTAGTCTCAAACTTTGGAAGTTAAGGAGAAGATAAAGAAGGCCTAGTTCACTTCAATTATCAAATTGAATCCAAGTACACCAATCTTAACTTTGATTGAGGATTGTAAGTTGTCCCTTAACTTCAAAATTTGTAACATACTCCATGATGTCTCTCTTATATTTAAGAATCTAGAAATTTCTATCCTACAAGTAGTGCCCATGAAGTCATTTTACCCACAATGATTCTTTGTCTTTGAGTATTCATACCCTTTTTGTAACAAAACTTTGTTAACCACCTGCATTGAGTATGTGCCTTTGAATTTGATTCAAAAGGTTTTCATATGATTTGTTGCATTAGTTTAAAGCTCCATAAATGTATAATACTTGTCATTCAAGTTATAATTTCTTTTTGGAAATTACATAAATGTATTAATTGGGGAAAATTAGAACTAAGAACATCAAAAGTGTCAGGGTATGATATATTTAGATTAAATTTTGGATTCCAATTCACCTGCAGCCGAGGTTCAAGAGTAATTAGACATGGTCAAAGTCTTGCTACTTAAATGATGAGAGTTCTTAAGAAATACACGAAACATCAAATTGGGACTTAAGATTTCATCCAAGTCCTACATTTTCACACTGTATAGAGAGGCTTTCAAATTTATAATCTCCATTTTAAAGCTATTTGATTGCTTACTTGGGGACCAATTTGATGGATAGCAATCTGCTCCCTGATTGAATTGAGTAGAGCTTTGAAGTGCAACTATCTACATATGTTTCTACTGAAATATTCTCCTATTCTTCTCCATTTATAGGCCTTATATAGTGAAGTTTTGTACATATTAAAGTCATCTTTGCTATTTCAAGGTAGGAGAAGAAATATTGCATAAGAATTGAACCATGTTTCAAATGACTGAAGTGGAAGAGCATTTAAAGAAGAGATGTTTCAATAATTTTTTTTTCTTGGTGGAAAAAGATACAATCATCATATATGTTTAGAAATTAGGTTACTATGTTTAAAGTGCTATGTGCTAGTCAGAATATAAAAGGAAGCTCTAACCCTCCTATTTTGATTTAAGGAGATCCCAAGAATCTGGCTTTCAAGTTAGAATCTTATACATATTGCAACAAAATATTAAACACTTCTAATAGAAAGTTAAGTACGTTACCTAATGTGGCTTCCTATTTGTTGTGTGTGAACTACCCAATTAAGTTTTTTTAATTTATTTAAGAGAATAAAAGCAAAAACTTGTTGTGCCCAAAAAGTTCTAAAAAAACCTAGGCTATACTACTCACAAGTATACGAGGTAGTTATAGTTATTACCCAGGGTCGTCTCCCACAGAGGTGAAATTGGTTAATTAGAATTAAATTTGAATTGAAAACAAAAACAATGCAATCCTAAACATTCTATCTCAATTTTGTTTGGTGAAAATTTT
>JANIMX020000525.1:3619647-3632138 GCA_024582655.2 Erythroxylum kunthianum
GGTTTCTACTTTCTACGACGACCCTTCATTTTCTATTTTTTTAATTTTCATTTTGTTCCTTTGCTCTCTTCTTTATACTTTGTGGTTTGCTCATAGAACCATCTATATCAGATTTTGATATTTCGGTCGTGATGCCAAGTTTTGTCTTTGCATTTATTATTTCTAGAGTTGCCGAGCTGATTTTAAGCGTCTGGTCTTGTTTGGGGTTTTGCGTTTTTCCATGTCCTTTGTTGCTTGGTCCATTAGTTTTCAGTATAAGCCTAGTGAGAACTGAGAAGAACTATAATCAAGTTTCAACTAAATAATAATTTTCTCTATACCTATGTTTTGCCTTGTCCACTCAATGATTCTGCAATATCACCAGTCAGATTGCAACTATCACTATTGTTTTGAGTTTAGTTATTTTCTTTTTTGGGTGTATCAGTGTTTGAGGAGTTTGTGTACTGAATCAGAGGTAAATAGTTGGGTGTCAAATTTTGCAAAGGAATAGTAATGCTTGTAATGTGCAACAAAAGACCCGTCTTTTACCCATACCTCTTTACTTTGCGTATAGAATAATGCTTTAGCATCATCGTCGTCATCAATACTTGTGTTTTCTTTACAAGTCTGCAAATTTTGGTTACTTGACTTGCATCGAGTCTCACTGGTCTCCTTTTGTGTGATTGGTCACCAAGGAAATGTTCCAAATCCCAAATCTCGCGGAGACTAAGGAGAGAAGACGTATAATGGTGTGACTTGGTGAAGCTTCACGTTTTCGAGCCACACAAAGCTTGTGCTTTTTCATACAAATTCTGTGAACGAAGAGCAAAAGAATAAAATTTTCCAGCAATGCCTGTAAGGCAAATGAAAGAGAGCTCAGAACAGCATCTGGTAATAAAAACCCACTTGCAAAACACCATGAACCATCCTCAGAAGCACCACAAAACTGCTCAAAATGGCAAAGGGCCACCTTCCTTAGAAGCAAACAACTCTAAACCGCAAAACCAGACCTCCCCTCCAGCCAAAAATAAAGGAAGAAGAAGAGGAAGAGGTGGTAGAAAGTCTGATCAAGGAGATGCCTTCATGAGGCCTAGTTCGAGGCCTTGTACTGTGGCAGATAAGCCTGTGAACCAGGCGGGTAATGAACTTTCAGCAAGTGCTCCTCATATTTCTGCCGAAAATTCTGGTAACGTTTGTGATATGGAGATAGGTTTGGGGTTTCCTTCCTCAAGCAAGTCTTTGAGTTTTCCTACTAGACCTGGGTTTGGTCAAATTGGGACAAAGTGTATTGTTAAGGCCAACCACTTCTTTGCAGAGCTACCAGACAAAGATTTGAATCACTATGATGTAAGCTCTTTCAGTTGATGGTGTTCTATGTTTCTTTTTTGTTGCATTAGTAGAGCTGATGATACATTGAAGTGGAAAGAAAAGTTCTCTTTTTCCATGTTTCTTATTTTTTTCTTTTGATTTCTGAAACCAACAGGGATCCCTCATCTGACATTGAACATGTTCACACTGTTCTTTCTTGTTATCTTTCCGTCGCGTTTTGCTTTCTGGTTGAACAATTTATGTCAGTGCAAATTTGTGGCTCTTGGTCTGACAGTGTAGGAGCTTATGCTGGTGTTTTTACTCATCTTTTGCCTGATGCGTTGCGGATAAAATTGAATAGGTTTATTTTTTCAATGTATAGTTCTCGTTTATATGGAATTTATGACTGTCTTGAATCAGGCCGTCAATTTTGTTCCTATTGTTTGCTTTCCTTTTTTTACCATCTGTCCTTCTGATTTTTGCAGGTCACAATAACTCCTGAAGTGGCATCAAGAACTATGAACAGAGCTATTATGGCAGAGCTTGTGAAGCTTTACAGAGAATCTGACTTAGGAATGAGACTGCCTGCTTATGATGGCAGAAAGAGTCTGTACACAGCGGGTGAGCTTCCTTTTGGTTGGAAGGAATTCACTGTTAAGCTCGTTGATGAAGAGAATGGCGTCAATTATCCTAAGTGAGTATTTATCGTCTCTGTTTTGTCTCTTTCCGTTCCATTTTAATTTTCCTTCCTCTTTCACCATCCGTTCTTCGTTTTCCATTCTACTAACGTAAAAGATTTCTCATTTCTAAAAAATACGAACATCCTCTTTCTCGTTGGTTTTTAATGCATCCTTAAGTGTTGCTTTTGCTTCGTCTTTATTGCATAGTTTGTATGTTGACTTGTTTATGATTTTGCAGGCGAGAGAGACAATACAAAGTGGTGATCAGATTTGTTGCAAGGGCGAATTTACATCATCTGGGTCAGTTTCTAGCTGGTAAACGAGCAGATGCTCCTCAGGAAGCATTGCAAATTCTTGACATAGTATTGAGAGAGCTATCAACAAAGAGGTAAGATAACTCAATATGCTCTAGATTTTTAACTATTTTTATTGGTTGTGGGTGTTCTATCAGCTGAGAAAGTTACATTTACTCAACAATATATGCACCTGTGAAGGTACTGCCCCATTGGGAGGTCCTTCTTTTCACCTGATATTAGGGCACGTCAGCGACTTGGAGATGGTTTGGAATCTTGGTGTGGATTTTACCAAAGCATAAGACCCACCCAGATGGGTTTGTCCTTAAATATTGGTAAATGAATTAGAAAATTTAATGTGTATATGGAGATTTTCTTCTCAGTTATACAGATGATTAATTTATTTTTGGTCTTTTTAAATAATACAGATATGGCTTCAGCTGCTTTCATTGAGCCACTACCAGTAATAGACTTTGTTGCTCAACTTCTTGGGAAAGATGTATTGTCTAGGCCACTGTCAGATTCTGATCGAGTGAAGGTAATCGTTGTTTATAGCTATCATGCAAATAGTTTTATTTTCTTGTTTAATTGTAACTTAAGAGATATTGCTGAAAAAACATTTTAGATTAAAAAGGCTCTAAGAGGAGTAAAAGTTGAAGTAACTCACAGAGGAAATGTACGAAGGAAGTATCGCGTCTCAGGCTTGACATCTCAGCCTACAAGAGAACTTGTGTGAGTGTTATTTTTTCTCCCTTCTACACTTTTTTGGGTTATACTAGATTCTTTATTTGAGTTCTCCCAGTTTTATTTGTATGAAAGATAGATGCTTGATTATATTACTTGGGAAAGTATTCCTCAATATAGTTTCCTCTTTAGTGGATGTTCTTGTTGAGTCATTGTGCATGGTGGTTCTAGTTATCAGTGATGGTCGTCTTGTCTAGGTTTCCTGTTGATGACAACTCAACCATGAAGTCTGTTGTGGAGTACTTTCAAGAGATGTATGGCTTCACCATTCAACATACACATTTCCCTTGCCTTCAAGTAGGGAATCAAAAGAAAGCGAACTACCTACCTATGGAGGTACAGCAGTCTCATTCATTGTCTAACAATACTGCAATCACTTTTTCTTTTGTGTTGTTCTTGTAATCTCACAGTATAATTGATTCAATTGCTTTGGTTTGTCAGGCTTGTAAAATTGTAGAAGGGCAACGATATACGAAAAGGTTGAACGAGAAGCAAATAACTAGCCTTTTAAAAGTTACATGCCAGAGACCCCGGGATCGGGAAAATGATATTTTACAGGTATTTGTGATGTTCTGATCTTTTTCTCTCGTTTGGTTCTGATGGTAGTGTTTGTTCTTAATGCTTGATAAAGTTTGAAATACTGAAAAAATGTCATTCCCTGATGTTATTTGCAAGCCAGTAGTGGGACAAAAACTGATTCCTGAAATTTAAACTTTTCAATGTGCTGGATTTTTTACCAACCATATGGAGATGTTACTTGAATCCTAAACTCCATTGCTTCTGATGTGTTCTGAAAGATTAGCTTTGAGTTTTCTGTTTGTGTTTACAAAAATTTCACAAGTTCTCATTCACCGTCTTTATGATTTGGAATGGAGGAGTAAATTTGGGTTCAATATAATGGCTTTGTTTCTTGGTACAACGGAGAACAATGTGTATAAAGACTTTTAAGTAGTCATGCTTCGAATTATACCCCTTATAGACTAAACTTAGGGCTCTATACTCTTGATCATTGGAGATATACATGTCTGCAGCCAGTTTTGTATCGTTTTATGTTTTTTGTATTGCTAGTTTCTGTGGGATTGTATTCCTTTTGTACATGGTCTATCCTGAATGTCTTTCATACAGACAGTTCAACATAATGCTTATGATCAAGATCCATATGCAAAGGAGTTTGGGATCAAAATCAGTGAAAAGCTAGCTTCTGTTGAGGCTCGAATACTTCCTGCTCCATGGGTAAAGTAGCATCTCTTTTGTTCCTAACTTCTGAATGATTTCATTGAAAAGATACTTATTGTCATTTGCTTTGATCAACTCATCCCACTCTTTCTTGCAGCTGAAATATCATGAAACTGGAAAAGAGAAGGATTATCTGCCTTAGGTTGGACAATGGAATATGATGAATAAGGTATTTCGATTTACATTGTAGAACTTCTTTTGTAAAAGCTTACATCTTTGGAGAAGTATGTTGACAAACTTCTAGAATTACTAAATTAATTAATGATGTTTGTAATACGTTATCTATCCTCTCTTAACTTTTTACCCTTTATTTATATTTTGTCTTGTGTTAATTATCTCTTCTCAAATGTACAAAAAATGATTAATTGAATGACTGTGAACCGATGGGCGTGCATTAACTTTTCTAGAAGTGTGCAAGATAGTCTTGCCCGGGGTTTTTGCAATGAACTCACTCAAATGTGCCAAGTATCTGGCATGGTATTTCTTCTATTGGCTTCATTTCTATTCAATTTAGTTTAAGTTATTACTTAATTTTTTCTGATGATTTTCAGGAGTTCAATCCAGAGCCTGTAATTCCAATATACAATGTCATGTTGGAGCAAGTAGAGAAAGCACTGAAACATGTTTATCAAGCATCAGTTAACAAAACCAAAAGGAAAGAACTAGAGCTTCTCTTAGCTATTTTGCCTCACAATAATGGATCTTTGTATGGTGTGGTTGCATCTTCACATGGAAGTGGTTTCTATCGTACTGTATTCTTTTCTTCTTCACTTAATAGTTGTTTGATCTATTTTTTTAAAAACATGAGATTTTGTCCTTAAATTATATTATACAGTGTTACAAAAAATCTGAGTTAAGATACTTGTATGTGTAGTAAAGATCAAAAAAGAAAACAACCTCAATTTTAGTTATTTATTCATTAGTATTTATACCTTAGAATTTAGTTTAATCATTATTGTTCCGTAACTGATCAGAGCTCATCAAGTTTTTCTTGTCTTTCACAAATAGAATCGTTGCAAAGGAAGAAACTCTAATTTGATAAAAAAAATCACACGATCGGTTTGGTATGAAAGTATGTTAGTTAATTATATGGTTACGAAAAAAAATTATAACTGTAGCTAATTAGTAAAAAAATGATTTTATAAAATATTGTCTTACAATAAAAAATATTTTTAAATCCAAAACCATTTTATGGATTTAATTAAGTAATTAAACAAATAAACAAAAATTTAAATAATTTATTAATTTTATATAATTTATTACACTGATAATATAATTTATTAAAATAATATTTATTGTCTTATGTTCAAGCATAATCATTTTATAGAATTAATTACATAATTCAAACAATAAACAAAATTTAAATAAAAAGTTAATAAATTAATTTTATATAATTAGTCCGGCATATAATCCTATATTACACCAAACATAGGATAATTAGTCCGGTATATAGTCCTACACTGCACCAAACACGTTACAATATAATCCTAGTTAGTCCTACTTAATTTAATCATGCCTTACTATTTAATCCAGCCCTACTTAATTTTATCCTGCGTACCAAACGCAACCCTAATATATTGTCATGTACTATCATTAACATATTAAAATCTTCAATTATAATTTTCAAAAATCAATTACAATAAAATGTAAAAAAATTAAGTCCAACTCTAAATTTACTATCATCACTACTCAACTCTAAAAATTCACTATTTTAATAAAAATATATAATTATTTTTATCTCACACATTATTTTTAAAAGAGAAATTAAACTCAAATTTGAATTTGTGAGAACTTATCTCACTTTTCAATTCAAGTATCTTTTCTTACAAAAATAACAAAGCCAAACAACTTTTATAATATGACAAAAGACCACATCAATCACTACATTTACTCACATTAACATGACACGTGCTAAAAGCGCACATCATACTAACACTATTATTAAGTATTCCACATTGTAAATACTTGTCCACCATTTCAGAAAAGCAAATAATAAATATCACCCAACAATTAACATCTCATTATGAAGTGATAAATCTACTGTATTACAATTCAAATAATAGACATAACCTGTAATTCAAACATCAACTCAAAATATATATTTAAAGTATAATCATATACAATTAGGAATCCATTAATACATACCATATACCATGTATGTAAAGATATAAGTACATAACCTGATATACAATAATTACAATTATTTACAATTATACATCAACTATAAAAACATACATGAGTTTCTCTTAAATTATTTGTAATTGATACATAATTGTAAGATATGGCATAAATTCACTAAAATATCAAATTAGAAATACCTTCTAATCCCCCAAAATATATCATCTAATTATAGGGATAGCAAATTTTAAAGTGCCAAATCTTTTGAGATTTTTTTAATTAAGTGCTCAAACTTTCAATTAAGCGACTAACCTTTTTGAAGGAAGTTGATGTTCCACCCCAATACTAATTGACAATGAGAGAATAGTCCAACTTCTTTATTAACCCAGGTTTGGTCCCTTGATTTTTCAATATGAGACAAATACACTCTCAATACGCCCCCGCATGTGTGGCGAACTTTTAAGTCTAACACGCGGACAACACATATTGGGTGACGTGAGAGCACGTGTGACCGTTGGGCCCAATACGTAAAGCCTGACTTTAATACTATGAAAGAAATAGTTTTCCACCCTCTTCTCATTGATTGAAATCAATAATATACAAGCGTACAAGGTTAGAATATAGGCTACAAATACGATAACTAACTAATGATATACACAAGAATAAATACCTTCTAAAGATAAGAGATATACTAAGATTATATACACAAGCTATCACTTTTATATCCTTAACAACTTATTCTAGAATGATAGTTTTGTTAGTATTTTGTCGAGTTAGAAGCGAGATTTTTACTTGGTATTGTTGTTGTTGTTGTTATTTGTTGAATTAGTTAATAAAATAATTTTTGTCTATGACATGTAGGCTGCTATATAGAAATTTAATTGCTAACTAATTATTTGCATTAATTACAAGTGGATGATTATTTAGTAAATTTTTTACTTGAACGGTTACATATTTAAATAAAAAAAAATTTAATCAGAAAATATTAAACAAAACTAACATTTTGAAGTAAATTGTTAAGATTATAAAATATTAGGCACTTAATTAAAAAATTGAATACTTTAGAATTTATTATTCCTCCAATTACATAAAAAGTATCCACCATACCATCTCCAACAAGACCACCAAATTAATTTTATTGCATAACAAAACTCTTTCGTGAGTAGCAAGAGGATCCCTTGCAACAAAGTGATATGTGGCTTTTTTATCCGTTATATAAAAAAGTAAAAGTGGATTCATAGCTATCCAACCAATATTGATTTTTTGATCGCGATAGATATCAATTCAACACAATAATAATAACACTAGTCAAAAAATTTTTAATAAATAAAATTAATTTTTTTTAATAATACACGATCATACCCTTACCCTTAATTAGTAGAGATCAAATATGAATGATAAACATAAACTACTTAATCAGATTAAGAATACAAAATAACAAATAACATTTACCCAAAACTTGGCTCAGTGCCCACTGCTCTGTCTCTCGCACGCTTTCTCTCTCTCACTCTTCGCAGCAGGAGAAAACCCTAGATTTTTCAGCCTGGGGCATATCAGTAATTTCTGGCCATCTATTGTTGATCTTGAACCGAAAACACTTCGTCGTTGTTGCAGGAGATGTACAGCGAAAGAGGAATTGGGGGTTCGAAAACGGAGGTGGGATCCTTCGATCGTAAGCGAATCAACGAGGCTCTTGACAAACACCTCGTTCGATCCTTACCTTCCACTTCGCGAGCTGTCAGCAGCAAGGATTTGTCGCCGCACATTGGGAAACAGCAACAACTCGAACAGAAAGACCACCCTATCTCCAAGAACGACAACGCCTCTGATGGTAATTGCCTTTTAATTTTCCTTATCTATGAACTTGTCTATACAATTTTTCCTTCTAAATAAATATTTTTTAGGCAGATTTTTATTTATTTGAATATGATGTTAATATTGGTTTCCTCTCACTATTTTCTTATAATAATGTAAATGTTAATTGTGATTGCAGACGAATCTGAAACACACAGTGAAGAGTCAGATGTTAGTGGTTCTGAGGGGGATGACACATCCTGGATTTCTTGGTTCTGCAATCTAAGAGGAAATGAATTCTTTTGCGAAGTTGATGATGGTTATATTCAAGATGATTTTAATCTCTGCGGGTTAAGCAGTCAAGTCCCTTATTACGATTGTGCACTGGACTTGATTTTGGACGTTGAATCATCTCATGGTAAGCTTTTACGTACATATATGTATATATATATATATATATGGTCATTTTTGGAGAAGTTTTTACTGGTTACTTTTATCATGCCAAGGAACCGGGCATTTAATGAACAGCGGAACTTGTGCCTTGATCACTTATTTGATTGTTTCTTGGAACTGATTGTAATTGATTGGCGATATGTTTACAGAGGAACAGAATGAATTAGTTAAATCCGCTGCAGAGATGCTTTATGGTCTGATTCATGCACGCTACGTGTTGACTAGTAAAGGAATGACTGCTATGGTGAGATTTCCCTCTCATGTTCTATGATCTTAATGTTTAGCTGCTAGTTATAATGATTTTATTGTGATTTCTACAGCTTGACAAGTACAAAAACTTTGACTTTGGCCGATGCCCGAGGGTTTACTGCTGCGGGCAGCCATGTATTCCTATTGGTCAATCAGACATCCCACGTTCAGGCACTGTCAAAATTTACTGCCCCAGATGTGATGATATATATTATCCCCGATCAAAATATCAAGGCAGTATCCTTTGCTGTATTGGACCATCTTTTATCCAGTCTCATTAATAGCCTTATTGTAAATTGTATTGCTTCTAATGCAACTTAAGCTTTTTTTGCTTGGTTTAGCATTAGTTTTTTTTTTCTTTCAAATTTTCAATTCTATTGTTTAAGGGCTATCTTGAGGTTCTTCTCTTTTCTTTCAGTTCACTTATTAATGCTATTCTCTGATCTATGTTTCTTGGTATGTTTGTATGAGTATTGTTGAAACTGCTGACTTATACGTAAGTATATATGTTTGCAATGGCAAAGAACTTGATCTTGGAATATTAGACACAAACACAAAATCAGCAGAAGAAATAGGGAAGAAAAGATAGAATTTCAGAATAAGAGAAGAGGATGAACAATAACGAAGAAGAATTTAGAGAAGACTTTAGCATCAATTAATCAATAGGCAAAATTTTGCTTTTGCGATTAAGTTAACCCCCTATCTATATAAGTGTAAATTAAATTCTAAAATATGCAGGGTTTCACAAAAGCTATCCTTTACAGTTTTACTTAGGCACCTGACTGGCCTATATCCATCTTGTAATGAAGCAAGCATACTTGCTAATTTTGAAATATGTAACTGAAGAGCAAGGTATTGTTATCAGTTTCTGAACAAGCTAGATATCAACCTCATAAAAACTCACTGGCATCATTCATTTCATATGTTTGAACATATATGTGCATCATATGTGTTCTCATTTATGATATGAGTTGGGCTTGAAGTCAACTGCTATCGTCACTTGGAGACCACTTTGATCTCATTCAGTCAGTTTGACACATCATGATGTTCTATTTGTTTCTGTTGTGGTTAAATTTTAAAGTGGTAGCACTCTTTTGTTCCAGAATGATGATTGTATTAATTGTAGCCTTGTAGGAAGATTGGAGTATGAAATATTCATGCTCTGTTGTTTTGTAAGCCAGATGAATGTATGTATGGTCCGAAATTCATGTTTTCGTGTTTATAGTCATTCTTTACTTGGCATTCTTTTGGAAAGAATGTTCCAGGTTTCCTTGAATCAATTTAGACATTGATGGCGCCTACTTTGGGGCAACATTTGCTCACCTATTCTTGATGACATATGGCCATCTCAAGCCGCAGAAGACATGGCAGAGTTATGTTCCAAGAGTATTCGGGTTTAAGATTCACAAGCCTTGATAACTGATATGAAGCTTCCTTGAAGAATTCACAATGGCTTATTCTTATTGGAGTTATGCTTGCAAGATTCCTCCAAATTATTACAAACTTGGCCACAAGCGCAGACCTGTATCCCTAGTGCGCACATATGCATTGAAGGACGATACATAAACCATGGTGGTGCAGATTGAAATTTCTTTCAGCCAATACCCTTCCCGACCCTTCTTTATCTTCTGAAAGCAAACAGTACAGGAAAAATATGGATGTACGAAAAAGGAGAGAAATCCCCTTTTTTGACTGTGCCGGGTTAGTTGTAATATTCAGTTTTAGCTGCCAATCTAACGTCAATCTTTATATTGTGATGGTCTCTAAATCCGAAAGCCTTGTTTGAGTAGGGTGACTCCAGCAAAAATAAAAGAATAGAGAATTGCAGAAGAAGAGTGTTTGTCCAATCTTTTCTCCCCTTTTCTCATTCATTGATTGTATTCTTTATAAAGTTTTCAATTTTCTTAAAAAAAAATTAATAAAGATATTGGTATTCAAAAAAGAATAAGGTGATGATTACAAAAGGCTTAGTCTTAAAACCATATGCTCATAGTAGCAAGAGGGGATAATAAGGAATTAGAGTATGACAGCGGCTAACTAATTAAGTTATACAACGCTAAAATTTCTGAAATGGAGAGCATAATCCCATGAAGAATGACGGGTACCGAATTATATATTCCCTGAAAGCGACGTGCATTCCTCTCCTTCCACAAATGCTGGGCAGAGAGGCAGAAGACGATAGACAAAAGGTGTTTCTTGTTGGCAGGCATAGGAGTAGAGTACAACCAGTCCAGGATACTCTGAAAAGTAGGGGCTAAAGGGGAGAAAGCAAACTTGATCTATAGTTGAGTCCATAAATTCAAGGAGAACCTACAAGAGAAGAATAGATGACATCTAGTCTCTTCTACCACATCACAAAGGCAACAAGTGTTGGTAATACCTGTAAAGTGTAGTTTGTCCAATGTATTGAGTCTGTTACGAATGGTTAACCACATGAAGAAGGATGTCTTAGGAGGTATGAAGTGGTTCCAGATTAGACTGGACTAGGGAGTTGTAGGAAGTTTTTGCCGAAGTTGCGCTCTCATTAGTTTGCAGGATAGTTTCTGAATGTTGATTCCTCTCCAGTAGTGGTGGTCAGAAGTTGTTGCATTGGGGGTTATATGAAGGCTGTAGATGGGCAAGTTGCACAGGGAGTGCCCAAGCTTGACCATTGACAAAGAGGTGCATCTTTGTGGCTATCGGTAAAACCAAGTTCTGAGCTGAGTGTAAATTAATGAGTCTACTTTGACCAGTCTAATTGTCATACCATAAACTAGCAGTTCTGCCATTGCCCACCATACAAATAGTGTTTTCTACGACCTTGTCCCGCAGTTGTAGGGGAAGATTGAGAAATATGGAGAGGTTGAGTTTTTTTTTTTAAACTGCCAGATACTTCAACCTTTGAGAAAATATGAGTGCATCGACCTCATCCATAACGTATTTTTGTTCTCCAAAATCCACCGGAACTTCTTCCACCAGAACCATTGAAAAGAATTCATATTGCTTTAAACTGCAGTTTTGGGTTTTCAACATTCAAAATGCTGAGTTTTGATGCGGTTCCACAATTTTTGTCAAATTTATAACAAAAACTTAATGGAGAATCCTAGACTAAGATTTAAAAGTGATGGTATAAAGTTTATTCGAGCATTGTATAAAGAGAATTGTGGGGTCCTAAAAAAACGAGTTTCCTCGTGGCTTGGACAAGTCGAGTTCCCTGCAAAGTGCCGCAAACATGATTTTATTTTTATTTGTTTCTGAAAAATAAAAAGCGAAACCCTTTTTGGCTTCTCCTTTTACCAATTGCTTCGTCTTCCATCCACTGGATCACCGTCACCACCACCACGACCCTCACGCTCACCCTCATTGTCTATAAATTAATTCCTCAAGCCCTATGAATTCTCTCATCCCGCCACCACCCAAACAACTCTCTCTCTCTCTCCCCTTCCCCTCTATTTGATATGATCTAGTCATTAATCCCTTCTCTCTGTTCTTGTCTTCTGCTTTCTTGTACCAATATGGCCATTCCGTGCCCTCCTTTAATTGGATCAGAGGCCCTCTCTAAAGATGCTCCTTCTTTATGTTTATCCCCTGTTATTCTAACCCAAGATGAACTTAAAAAAATCGCCGCTTACAAGGCCGTCGAGTTCGTAGAGTCCGG
>JANIMX020000525.1:3784814-3800575 GCA_024582655.2 Erythroxylum kunthianum
GCATCATATTCTTTTGCAAGGCAATCATCATCTCACGTAACTCTCCACAGTAGCTTCGAACCCTTCCACTCTCGGACACAATGCTTCAACTACTGCCATCCGTTCCTCCATTGCATCACTTCTCTCTATTGTAGCTCTGGTCGGTGGCATTTTGGTATCCGGCAGGTCGGACCAATTGTTAGAACCCTTAGTAAAACTCTAAAGTTTATTAAATGAAACTCAAGAAAAGAACAAGAACTCTGTCAAAAGACAGCCCAGAGCCTCAGCTCCTACAGATTCTCCCCAAAGAAATCTGTCCAAAAACCCAACTATTCCAATCGATACCTCCTCCTTCACTCCTCCTCCCTCAAATACTTCTCCCCTTTGTCCATAACTGAATTGTACTGCGTAACAGAATTCTCTCTTGTTCTGTCCACGTGTTTATTCCTTCTGGAATAAACCTTCTAGACCTTGGGCTTGGGCCTGTGGTAGCCTAACAATCGATTATTGAAAGGCTCTCTATCAGCTTATATTGAAACTCATTGGTATATTTCTGATTGCTCAATCTTCCTGTCGTACGTTCATTATTGACACATCTTCTGTAGACATTTGTCTTATCTGTACAGTATCAGCATTTAAATTAATTTCTGCAAAATAATAGCTTCAAAGGTTGTTACTGCCAATTAAAAGTTCAATATGATTGTTGACTCGATATTCCCCCAAAAAGAGCACTGATTGCGCCTGCACGTCATATCCTGTGCCTACGTCTTCAATTCTGATGGTCCTCCCATTTTCCTACTTAACGGCATGAGTTAACTAGCTTGTATTTTGCAATTACACTTTCAGGTAGATGCACACATACAACAACTTGATCAGTATTTGAGGAAATTTGACGAAGAGCTTCGGCGTGGTAATTTGCTTTTGCTCAACTTTAATTTATCTTATGTCAGGTTATAATTTGTGTATTCACTACCACTTGAGCAATTATATTACTTCATATATATGTTCTTACTTTTCCTAACAATATGGCTTTTGACAGAAAATGCTGCACCTACTGCAACACCTGCTTCAATTCTTGATGGAACTTCAAGATGTGGAAGGAGTGGTGAGGGTGGTGGTAGAGGACGTAAAAAGTAACTGCCTTTTCTGATTATGGTTCTTCATGGATTACTTATTCTGCATTTGATGTATTGGCTTGTTCACTTTATGTCTCGGTTATTGCCTTTATACATACACTCGAATGAATTGTGCAGAAATTAAACAAGTTGATGTGTGATTCTGGTTTGCCTGAATAAGTAGGATTCTCTGGATGAGATTGCTTTTGAACAATAATCTATTAAGACAGACTTGAGGAACTTCCTAGCCTCAGTTTGGACATGGGGGAGGTAACTGGTGTTGGAACTTTAACATGCTGTTGGAAGATGCACAGAGAGGACATAATATTCAGGGTCTGACTGGAGTCCTTCCTTTTGTGAATCCATCTATAACTTCCCTAAATTTTCAAGAGTACTGTGCCAATTTACAACATAAGGTGGCATTTAAGTATGCATACAATTGTATTTTGGACATGTAGGTATTATTGGTAGTGTAAACCATTTCTCCTTTTACCTTGTACTCTCACACTTGCACATACATGTGAGCTCATTTGTCGGCACATTTTCATGTATCTGAGAGTTTGTGCCTCAATACATGCTATTTGTGTGGAGATGCTTGTATTTATAAGTATGTTTAAAAAGGAGAGAACCTGCCAACTTCTGAGTGGGATAATTTTGTAGACATTTGAATTTCGATCAGTAATTGAAAAGCTTCAAATGTCAATTTCAAAATGAATATTAGGTTGCATATTTATCACTGCATAATGGAGAATTGATTAACTCGACATTTGTTGCAGAACACGGCTGGGTACGGCATCAACAACAGCAGCAACTGTTGCAGCAACAGAAGTGGCAACGGCAGCAATTTCTGCAAATCTTACTGGTATGGAGTTGGATTTGCCAGTGGACCCAAATGAACCAACATATTGTTTCTGCAATCAAGTCAGCTATGGGGACATGGTTGCCTGTGACAATCCTGACGTATGTGACCAAACTCTCTCTTGCGTTTTTTCTTTTATTTTGCCAAAGCATCTTATACTCGTTTTATGTTGGATTTGTAATTTGATGAAATTTCTGATCTTTGTCAGTGCAAAATTGAATGGTTCCATTTTGGATGTGTTGGGGTTAAAGAACATCCGAAAGGAAAATGGTATTGTTCAGAGTGTGCTGTTCTAAAAAACCGTCGGAAAGGCAGATAATTCCACTTCTTATCTGCAATTGTTACCTTTTGTTTCTGTCTGGAAGGCAGATAATTCCACTTCTCATCTGCAATTATTACCTTCTTCTTTTTTTCTCTAGACCTGTAAGATTTAAAAAATACATAATAGAACTTCTTTTCTTGCATTTTCTTAAAGTTTTTATTGATATCGTTCGGTTAACATGTCATTTCACACTTTTCATTCTTCATACCCTTTGTTCTAGAACAAGGTAAGCTTGGATCATTTATTTGTCGCTTGGTCTCCTTGCGACTAGCATGTATCTGTGAGATAAACTTGGATCGCCTCAAGGTAAATTGACCCCGTCTTTTTTATTACTAATGGTCAAGACTATTTGATTACTAATTGTCTATTGCTAGCGGCCCAAGCTCGGTTTGAGCAAGCATCAAATTAATGTTTTAGTATAATTGACCAAAACATTATTTTGGTCTTTAGATTTTTAAATCTATAGATGAAACTACGATGTTTGGGTTTAATTATACGAAAATGACATTGTTTTGATGATAGGATAGAATATTGATCAACTTCAACACTAATTATTAATGATACCCCTAGCAATAGGGTCGATATTAAAATTGAACGTAGTGGGAGTAAATTTATCGTAAATATTAAATTTTATAGGTTTTTATTAAAGATAAAAGAAAATAATATGATATACTGTTATTGGATGTCGGTGAAATGGAGTTGAGCCATTCAATTAGGCAGCTTGTATTTTATGCGGTCCCTGTATTGTGGGCATGCGCGTGACTTTTTGTTTTAGCTAAATAGACTCTTAACCTTGTCCATTATATCTTCAGACTGTATTGTTTTATACATTTGAGGCTCAATGCTTCTTTATCTTTATTTGGATATAAAAACCAACATACGGTTAGTTACAATTACGCTGGAAAAACTCAAGACACTTTGTTAACACAATTCAATATGTGCCCAAATTTGTATCTATATAAAAATTTGAATAACTTTTATTATTTTAACATGTTGCAGATATCCAACGTCAATGAATTAAATGGCTTCACATAATTACAAAAAATCTCGTACCATTATAATTTTTGCAAGGATTCACAAGCAATTCATGATCAACGTTTAGATATATAACTTCTTATATATCGATTTATAATTGTTTCTTCAACTTATGAACCATAACTTCTTATATATCGATTTGCTAGTGATCAACGTTTAGATAATGCTCAAAAGTTTTGAGTCTCTTACCAAGTACATATTAATTAGCATAACCTTCTTAATTTCAAGGACTTTGCAACATCAAAGTACAATTGCATGTCAAAATGCTTAGGATCCAAAACTTTCAATCAAGATCAATTTGTATCACCCCTTTGGCAGCATTGTTTTGCAAGAGGGCTAATGTAGTTTCCAATACTTCTATTTTTTTTCCGTCATGCGTTCTATCAAAATGCTTAGGATCCAAAACTTTCAATCAATATCAATTTGTATCACCCCTTTGGCAGCATTAGTGGTAGAGGTTGACGAAGAGGGAATATCTTCTTTTTTGAGTGTTTTTGAACTTTTTGGTAAGGCAGAGGGAATCTCAATTTTTGGTAAAGGGATTTGTGCTTGTGGGGCTAATTGATTTTCGAATATTGCCAGAGTGGCTGTCAGTTGACTGATTTTTGTTTGAATATTTTAGGCTTGTAATGTAAGTGATTGAATTTGAGTGGTTATTTTGTTGTATTCTTCCTTTTTTGCTGAAAGCGCCTCATGTATATGATTCATAACTACTTCCATTCTCTAGTTATTGTATCTGCAAGAACATTGTTAGTGGATTTGATAAGAAGTATAGTAAATGAATATTTTGTCAATATTTACAATATATTACATTAAAAACTTCAGAGATTAAGGGACTAAAACAAAAATCAATTATTCTCAAAATCCCTATCTATTATACTCCTTATTATAAACAATTATAATTAATTTCAGAAAAATTAAACCAATTACATTTTTATATTCAAAATAATCTTTCTCTTCGTACAAACATTATAACTTTGTTAGACCAAGTTTGTAGTGACAACCCATTAAATAGAAAGAAAAATACAAACAATCAATTAATAGAAATCAAATTGAAAATTTCCGTACAAGAAGTGAATATTAAAAACACAATTCCTTATACACAACAAGATGTATAGGAATTTATATCATAATGTAATGATTTATTAGCTAAACAATTAATTTCTCCAAGTACTAGTAAACATTTTGCCCCAACATTTTTTGTCAACAACCATGCTGAACAAAAAAGAGGAAAACAAAGAATGGTTATTAACTATAAAGAATTAAATAAAGTCACAGTAGGGGATGCATATAAATTACCACGAAAAGATTACATAATTACAAAATTAAAAGGCCATAAATGGGTTTCAACTTTTGATGCAAAATCTGGCTATTAGCAACTTAGATTGCATGACAATAGTAAATCATTAACTGCATTCATATGTCCTCCACAAAAAAACATTATCAATGGAATGTTTTACCTTTTGGGTTAAAACAAGCACCAGGTATCTATCAAAGATTTATGGATAATAATTTAGAAGGCTTAGAAGATTTTTCTTTAGCATATATTGATGATATTATCATTTTTTCAAATAAAGAAAAAAAAGATCATTTGAAAAAAGTATATATATTACTCACTCAATGTAAACAAAAAGGATTAATACTTAGCAAAAAGAAATGCAAATTAGCTCAAGAAAATATTGAATATTTATGAATAGAATTTCATAATGGAATTTTGAAATTACAACCTAATATTCTTGAAAGAGTACAACAGTTTCCAAATACTTTGAAAAATATAAAAGAAGTACAATTTTTTTAGGATTATTAAATTATATATCTGACAAGGATTTTTAAAGAATTTAACACAAGAAAGGAAACATTTACAATTAAAGTGTAGTACTAAAAAACAATAGAGTTGGACTGCCGAAGACTCCAAAGCAATCATAAAGCTCAAAGAGCTATGCAAGCAACTAGCATTATACAATTATAATGCAGCAGATACTTTGTTAGTACAAATTGATGCTATCTGCTGCAAGCAACGAGACGTGGGCTGGATGCCTTTTGGCAAAACCCTCATCATCAAACAAATATCTCTTATGCAAATATATAAATGAGACTTTTACTCCCATAGAAAGCAAATATCCTATACATGGAAAAAGAAACACTTGCTTGTCTCAAAACATTGAGAAGATGGAAAGTGGATTTATTACCTATTACTTTTCAAATTCAAACAGACTCAAAATATTTATCTGGCTTGACAAAATATAATATTAAAGCCATTTATAATCAAGGTCGGTTAATCTGATGGCAAGTAGAGTTAGCACAATATTCATTTACTATACTTCTTATCAAATTCACTAACAATGTTCTTGCAGATATATTAACCAGAGAATGGAAGCAGTTATGAATCATATACATGAGACGCTTTCAGCAAAAAAGGAAGAATACAACAAAATAACCACTCAAATTCAATCACTTACATTACAAGCCCAAAATATTCAAACAGAAATCAGTCAACTGACATCCACTCTGACAGTATTCGAAAATCAATTAGCCCCACAAGCACAAATCCCTTTACCAAAAACCAAGATTCCCTCTGCCTTACCAAAAAGTCCAAAAACACTAAAAAAAGAAGATATTCCCTCTTCTTCAACCTCTACCACTAAAATGCCATCAGTCACTTCTCAAAAAGCCAAAGACAACGGAGATAACAAATTTTATGTTATCTTCAATGGTCCAATGCTAGGCATCTACGATGACTGGCATAAAGCAGCCATTCACATTATCGGCAAACCATCCATCATTCATAAAAGCTATCAATCTCAAGCAGAAGCTAGAAAAGCTCTCAATGATTTTCAAGAGCCATCTTTGAGACCAAATTACAAAACAGCCTTAGAAAAGCAACCAATGTCCACCAGCTCTTTATTAAAACCATTAGGCAAACCAATAAATATGGACAAGATCAATGCCATTCCTTCCAAACAGCTTAAAGAAGAAATGAAAAAGTAACTATCGATACTTTTTTTCAATTGTTTCCAAGCAATCAACAACTGGACCGAAGAGCAAAACACTTTCTAATACTACCCACAAAATAGAGGTCGATATGGACTAAAAGCAATCATCCTTCCCGGAGCAGAACCAATCACTACTTATCTACTTTTTCAGAGTGGATTAGTAGAAACTTTTATCTAACAGATTTAAGAATCTTATCAGATTTTCCCCTAGGTTCGTACAAGCAGTCAAAAACAATAAAGATCGCTTTGCAAAAGAAACTTTCCAATACTACCCATAAAACAGAGGTCGATATGGACCAAAAGCAATCATCCTTCCTGGAGTAGAACCAATCACTACGTATCTACTTTTTTAGAGTGGATTAGTAGAAACCATTTATCTAACAGATTTAAGAATCTTATCAGATTTTCCCCTTGGGTTTGTATAAGCAGTCAAAAAATATAAAGATCGATTTGCAAAAGATCAAGAAATATTCCTCAAGGTTTATAGCAGCTACCCAAATCCTTCGAACGGTTTTTCGACTGGTATTATTAATGCTAATTTATTTTCCCATTCAATTATTAATTCTTCTGGAGATGTTATACAATCTATGTTTAATATTCCATCTGGTTTTAGTGTAATTTGTTTTGTTGTGTATTCAGAAGGGTATTTTCTGATTTTGTCTTTTGCGGTTTTATAATAACCAAAGTGATTAATATCTTCTTGTATTGGTGTATGTTCCCAGTCATATTGATACTATTGGGGTCTTTTTTGTTTTTCTCCTAGTTGACTACTTTCTGGTTGTTCTGGTCTTGGTTGATTAGGGTTTGTAGGATTTGAAGGTTCTATTGTTTGTTCCATATATAAATCTTGATCTGATTCATATCAATATATGGCTTCTTCTTTGTTTATAATTGGGGCTACTTGTTGAGTAGTGCTTTGTTTATCTATTTTTAATTGTTGAAACAGTGTATTTAATTGAGCTAATTGTTCACTTATATCTCCTTCTAATTCATCCATGGTTTGACTAATCTTATTTCTTTTGAGCTACTTAGCTCTAATACCATTTTTGGTCGCGGATCTTTCTCTATTTCTTGTAGTTCTCATTTTATTTTTTGTTTTTCTATTTTTGATCGTCAAGTTAATCATGATGTGTAGTCATTTTCAGTACTTATCAATAACATGCTTTAGACGAGCTATTCTCTCCCCAATTGACTATTTTGCATAAGTGGAAATTGTTAAATATAACAACATTTCAAATCCAAAATTCGGTTTTAACCATCTTTAGGTGAAAAAAACCTTTACAGCCCCTTAAACAAACTTATTACACTTATACTCAATTTTCATGTAAAATACCTAAACTATCCTTTACAAAAAACCCCCAAAAGTCATCTTCTACATTCTACCTTCTCTCTCTTCATCCACCATTACCCGATTCCTCCAAGGTTGCAAACTCAACCCGATTACTAAATCCGCTAACCGTCGCCGACTGCCGCCAATCGTTGTCACTCACTTCCTCTCAAACCCAAAATCTCTCTCTCTCTAACCCAATTGATATTTCTTATACTCGATCCCTACCGCAAATGTTGTTGACCACCATTAACATCAATAAAGCCACGATTTGCAATGGTACGCTCCAAATGATAAGAAATATTGTAAGATGAAATGAAGAAGAAGATTTTGAGTTTCATTAATCGGTTTTCATTGGGGATGAAACCCGATTTTGTTTGGAATGAAACTAGTAATCGGGTTTAATCGAGGCCATTCTACCTGATTCGGGTTTCATTGGGTCAACAATCGGCGACAGTCTGGGCTGGTCGACGACAAGATAAAGGATCTCACGGTTATCGGGTTCAGCTATTGGGTTGAGTTTGCAACCTTGGAGGAATCGAGTAATGGTGGATGAGGAGAGAGAAGGTGGAATGTAGAAGATGACTTTTGAGGATTTTTTGTAAATGGTAGTTTATGCATCTTACATAAAAATTAGGTATAAGTGTAATAAGTTTGTTTGAGAGTCTGTAAACGTTCTTTTACCAAAAGATGGTTAAAAACGAATTTTAAATTTGAGATATTATTATATTTAGCAATTTCCATAAAAATATATCTGTCTAAACTTGGGGAACAATTGGTCATGTAAAGTATATCCACTACAGGTGGAACATCATTTTCTATATTCCATTATTTTTATTAGGTTTGACTTGGTAGATTGAACGATGTTCTTGCTTAACTATGAATATCTACACATAACTATCAACTTTAGCAATTAAAATTTAAAACTTTTGGTTACACCACTTAAAATAAATATCATTATTAAAAGTGAATTGGTCCATACATCTAGCTATCCTCTTTAGTCATGTGCGATATATAAAGTTATATATACAATTTTTTGTTTTTTAACTCAAAATGATTCTCTTTCTTGACCAAAGATTTAAAAGCTCATTTTAGGTTATTAATGTGATTATTAAAAGAGAACATAGAAATTTGTACTCCTTTTCTCTTTTTATTTATTTAATTATTATTTAAATATAATTAATAGAAAATGATTTCATTGTTAAACATGAAATCAAAGCTTAAAGCTTTTTATTACATAATTAAACTTTGATTTCAATTATTACTTGAAGCATATTCACATAATCCTTGAATGTGCAATTGTGCTTTACGAGCACAAGACTAGAAACTTTAATTTCTTTTCAATTTGGTCCTAAATTTTTAAAATTTATAAGCTCCATCGATATTTAACTGGTATTATAATTTTTGGTCAGTATCGTAAGTCGATACGGTATGAAACACAAATCCTTGGTTTGGCATCTGATATATTTCGATTGTCTGAACTTGAGCATGGGTAAGGTAGAGTACCAAGTCTTGTGCTCGTACTGCCTTATTTGAATGGTTAAACCCAACGTCGTGATTATTTGTACTTCTCTTCAATGAAGATATTAAGAAAAAGAAATTAAAGTGAAATACAAAATAAGAGTTAGAATAAAAGAAATGGTGTTCCTCCATGGTTTAAAAATTTTCGAATTTTTTTTGTGATTTTTCAATTTTTTTAGAAAAATCCCATCTTTTAGATTTTTTAAAGAAAAATATAAACATTGCATGTGAATTAATCAAATTGTTAACATAAGGATCTGATTTAATTCTTAAATTTGATTCAAAATAATATATATAACATATACTTTGAATCAAAGTTGTTGAATGTCTCAATTCAATATGATCCTGATAATCACGGAATCCTTTTGCACGAGTCCTGATCGTGATCAGTCCTCTATTGAACGTTTACCTTGACCTTGAAGACTTGATGAGGTCTTCTCTTCTTCCCCAACCCAACGACAAGTTTGATTCTTATTAGGGCATGTTTGTACTAGCTATAACCAACTTGAGCAGCTGTGAAGCTATTTCAGAGATTGTATTCGTATCACTGTTAATATTCTCTTACATCTTGCCAATTACCAGTAACTTGCTTGTTTCTGGCCACTTTTAGACTATTCCAGGCTATTTAGTCATTATTAGAATTTATTTCCACTTCAGAACATCAAACTGTTTGAAAATCTATTAAAAGTGCATTTCTAGATAAAGTAGTCCTTTGTAAATACGACCTGATATGACTATGTCTTAAGTTTTATAAGTGATTATTTTTACCCAATCACGAACATGGGTTCTAACACTCCCTTATCCAAAGTCGTCTAACTTATTACATCTATTTGCCTGTGTCCATATGCAAGTAGATGGGTTCTGTATTGTAAAGAAGAACACATTTTGGGGCACGATTGTATGCTAGGCTATGTTGACCTTTAGACTTTCAAGAAATACTTGCATTCTTTTAGAAATACTCCAAGATTGCACACATGTATATACGAGCCATACACAACAGTTTTACCTCAGTAAATATACCATATTTAGCCAATACACTCTAAAAAGGGCTTTTAAAATTGCACGTCCGTATATAGAAGTCATATATAATAATCTATACTTTGACGAATATACTCTACATAAGTTAATTTATAACCATGTCTAACACTTTGAAATATTAATCAAGTTCAAGTAATGTTTGAACTTCTCTGTGACAACCGAATTTGTCAACATGTCAACTACTTTATTCAAAGTGTAAACCTTTTTCAATAAGATCTTATTAGATGCAGTCAATTTTCTGATTTTGTAAAACTTTACATCTTTTACTATAATGACCATCCATCTATCTTTCTATTGATTGACCATAGTCCAGGTAGTTGGATCTCCACCATTGATGGTAAGTTCATATGAGATAAAGTCCTTTTAACTAAATTTACTTAACAACCTAATGGTACGTCTTGCTCTATTATTAGCTATATTATGTTAATACTCTTCTCCTGACATTATTCTACTATCTTCAGAATTAGAATTGTATGTCCCTTTAGCATCTGTTTCAAGATATACTAATTCTACTTGCACCACCTTTAAACTAGTATTGTTCTCTGTTGATTCTTACATGTCCTCTTTATATATTTGTCTTAAAAGTAAAAGACACAGATCTCTCTATAGTTTAAAAAAATTAACAAAAATGTCTTAACCTTTACAATTTTAGGAAAATAAAGAACTCTATGTTTTCTATTTTTGAAAAAAAAACTCTCTTAAATTTCAGTTAAAGAATAATGATAAAAATACACATGGTATAAACTTCATTCGCGGACTAATAAAATGTCATTAATATAGTAATCCAACTTAACTTTTGAACTCGACCTGAATATATTAGACTCAACTCAAATTAATAATTTAAGATAATTATAATATATTATTAGTTTGAGTCAGGTTCAATTAGTTTGGTTTGAGAATAAAAGTTGGATTAGGTCGTCATGTAAGCAGTATTTGATTGGTCCAACTATGATATTCATGTCGCCTATATTTTATCATTATTTTTCAACTAAATTTTAAGAGAATGGGGTTTTCTAGAAAATTAAAAACGAGTTTTTTTGGATAATTTTAGACATTAAGATTTTTTTAATTTCTTAAACTAGAAAAGAGCTCCATATCTTTTATCCTTCTCTTAATAAATGTTGCTCCTCAAACACTACTTCCTTGAGTACCAACCGAGCAATTTTATTAAGCGTACAAAACTTATAGAAGTCTAACTGAAAATATTTGACATTCTTCGGTTGGCTCTTCTTATATAGTTCCATCATTCCTCAATCGTACATGTCAAAACACAGTACTATCATCATTTAACCCTATTACAACTCTTCACCTAAAATTGTGCTCCTTATTAGTTTGTAGATATTTTTTATCTGTCTTACCCCTTTCATCACAATCAATGCATTATTTACCATTTTAATATTTTTCTCATTGATTTTATAGCCAAATGTGTTTGTATATAAGGTGCCTAAACAAATCATTTTCTTCCTCAATTCTAATACATATCAAATATTATACAAGGTCCTAGTAACATCATCAAACATCTTGATCATTACCTATCTTACTTCAGTTGTAAAATATTTATCACCTCTACTAGATAGTGCTAAAGTTGTCTTATGTGTATGAAATAAATTAATTATTGTTTGAAGTCATATGATGTGAATATCTTATGTTCAGCATCCATGATTCATGAAGTTGACTGATTGAAATTTAAAGAATATCTACTTGGTTGAAATCTATATCCCCGCTCTATATTATATTAGCAAACTTTGACGAACCATCATTTTTTTGTCATCTTACATCTTTTTGTTTAGACAATCCCTCTTGATATACCAAATTTGCTCACACTTGTAGCATTGGATTGCCCTTCTATCCTTCAATTTTGATTTAGAACTACTCTTAGATGAGTCATTCTTACTTTGCTTTCTCCCAGAATGTTAGCTTCCTCTCACATATGGCTTTTCACCTTAGGAGCTTTTAGTATTATTTTGTCTCCGTTTGTTAGCCAAAGTGAAACGATTATATATTTTATACCATCTATCTCTTTTTCTAATATGAGCATGGTCACTAGATGTTTATACGATGGAGGTGAAGAGTAAATCAAAATTATTACTTTGTCCTTGTTCATAATAGTTACCTTAAGTCTCAGCAAGTCATTGACTATTTGGTTGAATTATTGATATGATGTTCCAAATATGTTTCCATCATGGATCTACAACATGTATAGTCTCTATGTTGAATACAACTTGGATGTGAGAGACTTCGATATATATGGACTCCCAATTTCTTTTATATTTCCACAGAAGATACTATTAGAGTAGTGCTCTAAAGGCAATCACCTTTAGTACTCTTTGGACAAACTTTATTATGTTTAATAAATTAAGACAATTTTTATTAATTTGATGTTCATTTAATATATAAATTGATGGAGATTTTAAATCAAATTAATGAAGTCCTTGATACAAAACATAGCATGAAGGAAATCATGATGAGATCATGATAATAAGATTCCTATCTTGTGCAATTATGTTAGTATCTAAATTTTTCCTAGTCATAAGATTAATGAAACAGGACATCGTTAATTTGGATATACTAACACATGTTATACTCCTTAATTGGATCAAGTAGTGGATCTCATAAACTGTGAGCATGAGATGTTTAGAGTTAACATGTGGATGCTTACTAAGAGTAGTAAGTACATTGGATAATCTACCATAAGATTATCATATGGATGATCTATTTAAATGTCAGTGATATTCTCATCATAGCAATGGTGCAAGTATCCTTAGACTTGAGATGCTCAAGGATATCTTGGATATAATGCTTTAACGCCATTCCTCATTGCCTTGCAGAGGTTGCTCATAGGGTGGTGATTGGGTACAACTTGAGATATTCGAAGGTAATTGAGTAGTCAACAAAGGATTCACCGCTCCTGATAGAATGAGATGATACCTACGACCTCTTATCGGGATCATTACTTGGGAATTTCTGGCCAGAGTAGATATGTCATGAAGAGAGTCTTAAATGCCATATAGAGTTATAAGACTCGGGACAAGAACTAATATTACTTGGACTAGATGTGACGTAGTCAGTCTAGTGAGAGTTGACATGTAGCCCATACTCTAAACTAAGTGGGGTATAGAATGGTGAAAGGATGAATTGCATGGTAATTATGTATGGAAAGGTTCGTAAGAACAAAAATTGATTATGACGGGTTCATATGTCAAACCACTTACTTTCTGGTCAATTAGGGGTCATGATGTGTGGCTAGATACCGCTCATGACTTGCTTAGATTAAGTTTTAATTCAAATGGCCAACATAATCAGGAACCTAATGGGTCACACGCATAAGAGATACGGAGAATAAGTAAAATGGTTATAGATGGAGATCCATCATAAGAGAGAGAAGTCAAGAATCAGATCGTGATAGAGTCACAATCAGATCACTGCAAGAAAGTTATTAAAAATTGGTATTTGTCTATTGACACGGTCTTGTCACTAGGCCTGTCAGGTGTCCAGAACACACTCCCATAATGTCTTGGGCGTATCACTTGTCAAGGACACGCCCAGAGTGACACGAGCGTGTCACTGGGTGTGTCACCACTCTGTATTAGATTTCATAAACATTTAAGTAATTTTTCATCATTTAAAACACAAGAAACCCTAGGGTTACAAAGGGAATGACAGAAACAGAAGTTGTTCTGGTTTCTTGAGTGAGAAAGAGGCAAATTCAAGCAATAGTTGTTTGACAAAGAGTTTTGTATTCATCTTTCTCTTCCCTTCTCTCTTAAGAACATTAAAATTGCCTAGCACCTTGTATTGTGTTCAAAACCATCTCCAAACACGTTGGTTTTGTTCTCCAATCTCAGCGTGGATTTCGTTAGAGACGTCCTATGTTGTTTGTTGTGGTTTAAGACAACCCGACGAAGAGAAGATTGAAGAATGAAGGAGTTTTTGCAAGGTTCATAACTCTTTCTTTCATGTTTTTGGATACTAGTTTAATATTGCACATGGATCATGGGGTTTTAGGGATGTCCCATGATTCTAATTTCTAGCTTCCACTGCCCATACGCATGTGATGCGTGTCCCGGGGCTCCCTTTCAGATACAATATCTATGATGTGAAACATGACATTTTATGTTATACAAAGTCAAGTTGTTCGAGTTGCTTGTGTCTTTAACTCCTTCTAATCGAGTTCATCAATCTCTTATGGCTTATTCTCCAATAAGCCCTTAAATATATCTTACTTGATAGGACCCTTTTCTACTTGGGCTGGGCAACCTGCCCGGCACTCCATGAATACCCTATAGCAGATACATATTCATTATCTCACTGAAGAAGTTCCATGAAGCTAAGCCTTCTTAAAATATAACTTGACTTATTCACATAACATAAGTAGTGGAGTATGGTTTTGAAAAGTTTCCTTAAGAATTTTGGCAGCATGACAACTGTATTTTGAGTAACCAATTTTTTTTTAAAGACACCTGCAAAAATATTTCAAAGCACTTCCAAAATCATGCATACACTCCACTACAATCTCAGGACTTCAAGTCCGTTCAGAATAAATATTAATTTCAATAATCCATAACATTGATTATAAACATGTTTATACAAAACCGTGCACTCATTTAAAAGGATTCAGTACATAACTGTTTTACAAAAATCTTATACATACAAGATATAATTCAAAGTCTTAGTGCAGAAATTTAAAATGAAACATGTATACAATGCCAAAGTCTCTACATAGCAGCACTCAACGTAGACGGCTTTCCGTGTTGTGGAGTGCTCTCTATCAGTGCTTCTGAGTGTGCACCTGGGAGATTATTTTGAAAACAAAACGAGTGTTAGCTAAACGATCTCAGTGAGTGTCATAGTATAAACTTTTAAAATTCCTATAAAGCTTGAACCTCCGTAAAACAAATTTTCTAAACCTATACAATTGAGAGAAAAATGTACTAAACATTTGAATTTTTCTTGAAAACCTGGCTAACACGATTCTCACGAACGTGACAGAAGTTATTGCACAATTGTGCCTTGTTCGTGTTAGCCACTTATGCCACAAACTTTTGATTTTTCACATAACACTTAAAGCTTTAATCTTTTCATTCATTTCCTTTATAAAACTCTTATATTCTTGACCTTATGGTAGCCTTAGGTTTTAAGGCTACGAAGCGGAATTATACATCGCTTTCCTATGCCCGTAATATAATCATGAAACATGATACCGATTTTCATGCATAACGGTGCTCGCACTTAGGAAATGTGATTCCGACCTTACTCGCAATAGTGCGGCACAATGTACACTCCTAATGTGCAGAGGGCGACACAACGAACATACTGACAACTCAACCCACTCAGTTTAGTGACATACACTCCCGACACTTCCATGCACACTAGGATGTACTATGATCGGTATAACATAAGCATATATCCTCTCAACATACCATAGGTGAAATAAAATCATTTAACATAAGGACTCGCCCCAAACATAGCATAACTGTAGCCATAATACGTCCGTAGTCTCCGGGACGAATTGGGCAGGTCGTATATCTCGTTGTTAGTGCCTTCGCTATGATAACACCACATATTATGGGCA